>JAYJMI010720386.1:0-13411 GCA_036873855.1 Sarsia tubulosa
AGCATAATAAAAAGTAAAAGTTAACACAATTCTTAGATTTCTGATAATTATTATTTTGGGCAAGCAAGGTAAGTTTTAGCCCCAAATAGGTATTTTTCCAAAAGACATGTTTTAGGCAAGCGAGTCGAATTTGCGCTGAAAATAGACATTATGTCTTTAATCTTAAGATACATTCATTAGATCTCGAAATAATTACCGGGAGTCCAGCAGTCAATTTTTCTTGTTTTTATCATGGTTTGTTTTTAAACTATTTCTTATTTTTAAACTTTTTTATCTTGTTTATATTATTTCATTACTTATTTAAAAATTGTTGCATTGTGAATGTAATTACAAAATGAACGAATGAGCAGGAAGGAATTTGTTAAAGCGGAACTGTAACAACTTTATCTTAAAAGAAGCTCCTTTCTAACCAGAACAAGAAAATATTAACAAAAAATTCTAAAAATGTTTTGTTAACAGGTGCGAATATTTATGTTGAAATATGCTTTGTTTTTTTACTTAATATAAAAGTTACTACGTTAGTCTTAATATAAAGGTTAGTCATAGCCTCATAGAAAATCCTAAAATCTCCTAATGAGCAAAACCTCCTAGAAACTCTTAAATTATCCTAAACAAATCATATTTTTTGGAAAAACTCCTACAATCTCCTAAAATAAATTCAAATATTTAAACTTAATTTTACAAAACAAAACTAGTGAGAAATTAATAGTTGTCAACAGAAATTGTGAATTAGAAAATAATTATTATTTGGTATTTTGTCAAAATTTATTGTGAAAATCTTCTAAAATCTGGCCTAAAAATGACCTAAAAAGTGCTAAAATATGAATTTTAAGTGGCAACTCTGTAATAGTGAAAAAACACTTTATTTAACATACTCAATACAAGTCTACGTTTTTGTCTCGCACCTGCAACGTCGAATATTTTAGAAACTTTAAAATGCTTTTACTTTCACAATCTTTGTTCCAAAGTGAAAAAAAAATGGAGAGAAATGAAGTTATAAATTAGACGAAATGATATTTGTAAGATAAAACACAAAAACTAAAGAAAGTAAAAGTTAAAGATTGTTATTATTTTTATTGTTGTTCTTTAGAATCATGAAGCAAAGTGTCCAAAGAACGCACCAAGAGTAAGTTATTCTTTCTGTGTTTTGTTTTAAAGGAGTATTCCAGTGACAGGAATAGCACAGTATCAGATTTCATCTGCGATATTTGGTATGAAACTATTCTAAATTTTATTTTGGAGAAAAAGAGAATTGATAAATATTTAATCAGTGAAAACTATGAAACTATGAAGTCACATACCCTAGCTTAAAAACTAAAAAAGTTGAATTTCAAAGTAATTAGGGATATTAATCACCTTTTTGGACCGTCTTTGCCGAAATCAGATTTTTTGGGAATAATCCTGTTTCTATGGAAACAGGGTCAAAATTGATCAATTTTCAATATATCTCAAGATCTGTTAATTCGATCTTTTTGATTTTTTGAACAAAGTTAGATAAAAGTATAAGGTACAAACTGACATGGGTGTGATATTTCTGAAAATTCTTGTTTGCAGGTAATTAAGTTTGAAAGGTCAAAATTTGTTACGTAACCAAGCTAACTCAAGAACTGATCATCCATTTTCATTGATATTTTGCGTGAAGTTAAAGTATCCTAAATTGAGAAAAGTGACTGAGTCAGATTTTTTAGGAAGATTCTTGTTTCCATGAGAACAGAGTCAAAATTTCAGGGTCACAGGGTCAAAATCAAATTTGATAATTCTTAAGATATTGACATTTTTTTCTTATTTTCCAAAATGATTTATACCGGGAGTCCACTCGTAATCCATCCCTTGTTTATAAAAGTTTAAATTTCGAAAAACATCGTAAATAACTTTTTATACATTATATGCAAATATATCGGTTATAAACTCAGGCATGTGACTTTCCGGTTTTTAGGACAAGGAAGTTTGATTTTTAGATTCATGTAAAAATGAAGAGAAAGTTAGGGGGCTATGAAGGAAAGATACTGAAAAGATATGAAAGGAAATCTGATACTGTGCTATTCCTGTCACTGGAATACTCCTTTAAAACAAAACACAGAAAGAATAACTTACTCATGAAGGAAAGAAAAGCTAAAAATAAAATAACTATATACCTTTAAAGTCTACCTAGTTGTTATGTTTTATAATGGTTATATAATAAGTATTGTAAATGATTTAAATTTAGTTACCTTAGCAGTTTAAGTTTAGTATTCAATTAAGTATAACAAGAAGTTTAAAGTATAAATCTTTATTGGTATTTCAAGGTAAGACATATAAGTTTGTAACTCAGCATCGTAGTTTCTATTTTCACGCCGCATTAGGAACACAACGCCTATTGGTATGTTCCGAACATTTGCATAGTGTTAGCGACAGATCGGTACATTCTTTTAAAAAGGATGTATTGCAGCGGTGGGCAATCTCCGTGATCCGGCATTATATGGGTGAGATGCGAAGGCCTTTCTTTGAAAAAAGGAATAGGTGCAAGCTTTTGACTGGCTTAATCGAGTTACGGATCAAAGATTTTTCGGAACGTTTTCAACCCTATAATTAGGAATTGGAAAGTTTACGAAAACTTTTTTTATTGAAGTTAAAAGCTTGATATTTGAAGTTACAAATTTCTGGGAAGTGCTGTTTTAGCCAATCTAGACACCACTAAATGTAAAAAAATTCACTGTACTATGTTATTTCCGGTTTTCTGAAAACCTTTCAGTCACATGCCTGTAAACGGTTTAATGGCACTTCTTTTAAACTCATAGATTTTTCTTTTTTAAAATTTATTAGGCACCTTTATAAATAAATAAATAAATAATAAATGGGGAGTTTATAAATCAAAGGATCCAGTTGTTTAAAATTATTAACCTTCACTTTCTTTATAAGGGGAATGAAAAGTTTGCAATTGAGTTACAGCAGATATTGAACGGTATGGCAGAGCTGGCAACAAAAGTCAAAGTCAGCGAAGAAAAAGTGCAAGCCAACGAAGAAAAGTTGAAAATCAGCGAAAGAAAAGTTAAAGCCAATGAAGCAAAAATATCAGCGAACAAACAAAAACTTGTAGATAAAGACAACGAAATAGAAAAACTACGTAATGAAATAGCAAATCAGAAAAAACATGGAATAAATCAAAACAAAGAAATAAAAAAGCTTCATCAACGCCTTTGTAATAGTGAAACAAAAATGATAATACCAAATGTTGTAAATGAAGAAAATTATTCCTCCTTAAGCACAGCATTTCAATGGAAGTTTAATGTTAACCACGTCAGATCTGGAGTTATATCAAACAGTCCTCCCTTTTATAATGTTTTTAATGCATACTGCTTTCAACTTTACGTTCAATATAAAGATGAAGGATTTGTTGTTAGTTTGCATAGATATCGGGGAAAATATGATCATAATAAAAATGAAATATCAGAAAGAATATTCTTTAATTTTAAAATGCATATTCTGGGAAAGTTTGGACAACAAAAACAATTCGATTTTGATCATAACCCTCATGTTATCCCTCGAGACAATGATTGTAGTATCCTCGGTAGATGTATTCGTATTGATAATAGTGAAGTATCAAGCTTAACAGTCGCAGGCTTTGTACATTTGCACTGCTTTTTCAAAGAACTTTAAATATAATGAAAATTACAGATTCAATATTGCCTATACCCTTACCCTAGCCGCATGGAGCAAAAAGCAGATGGCAATAAATATTAATTTAATTAGAAACATAGTATCTATATATCTATCTAGAATAGTAAATATATAATAACAAATAGAATTTAATGGGGTAAAAATGGTTTAATTAAGAAGATATAACGGTTAAATTTACACTATTTTTTGCATGGTTACTTATCCATAACAGGGTTAAGGGATCTTCTTTTTGAAAGAGCTTTTAAAATTATGAACATTGCTTTTTATTTCACTAAAAATCTCTTTTCTTTCTCAAGTTATAAGAATTTAAAGATCATATTTTAAGAATGCAAATATTTTCATATTATTTAAATAGTTATAATTTCATGACATCCCATCAATCCCTCAATACGTCATAATAACGATTAAGCAATTCATTTATTACAAACAAACTATTTAAAAATAGCTTCAAAACAATTCAATTTTATATTTAAATCTCAAACCTTTAAAGATAATAGAACTTTCCCGAGTTGCATAGTTAATGCGTCACATGACGTCATGCAAAGTTTTAAACTTCAAAGATGATGAGTAAAGAACGAAAAACGTCCTGGAAAAAGTATCAATTGAAAATGTTTTGTGGCTATTGTGTTATAAGGTTTTGAAATTTTCAAGTCGCACGAAAACGAGACCAATAAGAGATTTTTCATTGAAAAGAGAAAATTAAAAGATACTATAAAATGAGAACTATTTTACCAATGCAGTTGAAATTTTCAGCATCTATCAAGAAGGAATATAAATATTTTGTTATTTTTTATTAAAAACATTGACTTTAAAAGTTGCATAAACTATTGAACTCGTGAAAGGTCTATTAATCCCTAAAAGAATAATAAATTTCTTCTACTTTCATGACTTATCAAATTGTTTTTTATCACTTTTTGGAAGTTTAGGCTATAATTCATATTATAATATTCATTCATTTGGAAAAAAAACTTTTTTGGCTCCCAGCTTTGCTTTTTCGCCTAAAATATACATTTTGTTATGCACCTCAAGTTTCGTTTCTTAAATTTTTCTAGAACATAGTAATTTTGGATTTTAAGCGTGACATATTTGTGCTTAAAATATACATTTTGCCCTGTATCTTATACTGCTTCTATAGCCTTTTTGAGTTGATTCGAAAATTATTACTTGGATTATTATTATAATTATTAATTAATTATTAATTATTACTTATACTACAATTAGATTATAATTTTTATAAAAATAAACATTAGCTAGAATAATACAAGGTTTTTCATACGATGAAGTTTGTCATTTTGATCTTCTGTCATTTCTTTGCTTGTTCCTAACTGAGCAGATATCCTTGACGACTGTAGCATTGTTTTTATTGTAAATATAAAAAACGTTGCTATTAATACGTATTTAAATATCTTACTTTCAGCAATAAAAAGCTTTCATATAAAAAGTAACTAATGATATACTTGTAAAGATGTCATCAAAACGTTCTTCTTGTACATCACATGATTTAAATGAACCCCCTGCAAAGAAATTGTTATTGCTGTTTGATTCTGTTTGTAGTGGATTGCAACAGGTAAGTCATAAAAATCATAAAAATCATAAATTATAAAATCATAAAAATCATAAAAATGTCAACAAGTTATTCACAAGACAATAGTTTCCCTCAACTAGATATAATAAAGAAAGCATTAAATTTGAAAATACCTCAACAAGTTATCTCATTATTGTGGAGCTCATACTGAATTTAGTGAGTAAAAATTGAAACAAATTAAAATTCTATTAATTATTTAAATTAAATTCTATTATGAAGACTGCATGCAACTTATATAAAACATTTGGAAATTAATGTAAGCCATCATTTTTGTAATTCTTATTTATAGACCAACTTTTTTATTTATAGACAAATGAAGTTATTCCACTGGTATCAAGTGATACACAACCTTGTATCGATAACCAAATGAACTTTACCATCAGAAGGCGTAGGTTTGACACGTAAGAAAACATAAAACTGAAAGGTTCCTAAAAATTATCAAAGAACTGTATCATAGAAGCAGTAATGAATTTACAGAATCTTAGAATGAATGGCCGTAAAATAGTGGTGCCAGATTTGATGCATGATTAATTCTACACACAGTTATGAAAAGAACAATATTTTGTTTGATATAAAACTCTAAAAAAAAATTTCTCTGCTGAAAGAATGTTAAAAAAATCCAAATTATTTTTCTTCATCTTTTATCCGAATCCCGCCGACAGAGTCTTATAAATTCAGGCTTGTCTGTCTATCTGTCTGTCCTTGTTTTTTCTAAGTTTTTGCGTAATGATAGACATCCACAAAGGCTAAAAACTGATGAAGCCAGATTATCCCAAAAATTTTGTTTGCCCATAATCATGGTGAATGGAGAAAATTTGGGCCAAAATAGATATTTTGCCCTGTATCTCAAGGTCCGTTCGTTAGATTTTTTTAGTTTTTTGCATGAAACTTGAACGTGATGAGAGGTAAAAAATAACACTATTTCTATATTTCCAAAAATTCTTGTTTTGGGCAAGCGAGGCAAATTTGGACAAAAATTAATATTTTCTACTGTAACTCGAGATTCGTTCATTAGATTTTTCTAGTATTGTACTTGATGTTAGGGCCTAATAAGAGGTAAAAAATGGCACTATTCCTATATTTCTGAATATTCTTGTTTAGAGCAAGCGAGGATATTTTGGGGCAAAAAATGAAAATCGTCATTTTTCCCTGTATCTCAAGATCTGTTCATTAGATTTTTCTATATTTTTGCATGATGATATGTTAGAACATATAATAATTAAAGAGTAATTACTGGAAGTCCAGTAACTTGTTTACATCAGCTTTTATTGTTTGTTAGTTATAAGCTTTTCTAGATTATATTTATATGCAAGTTTCATCAGTGTTCTTATTATTATTGCATTCGTTTTTCTCTTGTACATATTTTTCAAAGCTTATGACTTTCGCTGTGAACAAAATTTTATACTTCTTCAAAGCTCTTACCCTTTAGTTCATTTTGTGCTAGTAATCGCTGGTATTTGTGGTTTACCTGAGAAAAAAGAGAGTTTGCAGTTTATAGTTTTTATTTATGATAATATGACACGGTAACTAACATAAATTTATTTTGATAAGTGTTTATATAAAAAATCTTCAAACTTGTTTTGTGTATAGATGAAAATATAAATAAATCAATAAAGATGTCGTCCAAACGTTCATCCAGTAGTCAATCAGCATCATCCAATGAACCTCCCCCGAAGAAATCATTTCTACTAGCTGATCCAGTTACGCTTGGTCCTGTATCTACAGAGGTATGCGCTCATCATTATTCTATCCAGTCTTTCACCTGATGTTTATCAGTTTTCTTGAGAACTTTATTTTGAGGACTTAATTTTTTATAAAAGATAATTTCATGGATCTAATTTCGCCTAAAATCTAATATGTGCGAAGTTTTATACACGTTAGGTATAATTCCATCTATTTTTTCATTGATTTTCTTGATGTTTTATCATAATATACATAATTCTTTTAAACATAACATATTATGCTAGCTATATGTTTCAGGATAGCACTGTTGATATGCGACTTTAATTCTAGAAATCGTCTAGGTTGATGTCAATATTCAAACTTCTGTTTGTTTATTGTACCTGTAAAAGTCAGAAAGTGTTATACGATTTTTCTCTCTTATTTCTGTATCGTTTATCTTTGTACTTGCTCTTTTGTTCTATTCTACGATAGGAAGAACTTGATATCAAAGTCTTAAAGTTCCAAAACAGCAAGTTATGGAGTCGTTTAGAAGAAAAAAATAGTCAAGAAGAAGAATTTAAAAGTCGATGTGCTCGTTTAGATCGAATACGTGAAAACGATCAAAATGTTATTTCTACTATGAACTTAGCTTGGAATCAGGTAATAATCTAGCAGAACTTTGGGGGTTGCAGCTAAAATTGAAATTCCACAGCAAAGCAACAGTTTTTTCAGATCTTATGACTCAGTCGTATAGTTTCAGTCATTTATAGGGTTGGCATCAAGATAAATTGTTTCAAAGTGACTTTCTTATGGTTACAGTAACGCCTAATATCTATCCGAAAATTCTGCTCAATTGCTGTTATGTTCAAAATTTAGTTTTCAAACTAGCTAGGAATCCACTACTAGTAATTTTACCTCTACAGTTAAATTGAAAGTTTTTGTTGATATGGTTCTGTTCTAGCTTGATGAGGATGTATCATTGTTGTTACAAAGATTTAAAGAATTACCTGAGGAAGGGATAAAAGGTAAACAATGTCAATAAACTGCTTAACGACAGAAAGATATCTTGTTTTTGTAAAATGTTGAACGTAGCTAATCTTCTTTTTCATGCTCTTTCTGAGAACAACAACTGCTTAATGTACTTATTTACTTATCTGTACCTACTAAATACTGAAAGATAAATTCAGAAATCACTGAATAACAGTAAGCATAACTTACAGACTGCTGGTTCATAGCCACACTCCTCCCATCTCTTGATTCTGAGGTGACAAGTCAAGTTAGGCTCAGGTTAAAGAGCTTCAAAAGTAAATATCAGTCCTTTTTTCATAAAAAAGCTCTTTTCGTTCTCAAGATATCTTAAAATTCAGCCATCTTAAAATAACAAGGTGTGTTGAAAATAAGAAGAAAATTTACTGACTTGAATGCAGTCCTTTCAATTTTTTTTAGAACTATGACATAATGCTATGACGCTAATTTATATAATATTTTAGCAATTGTTAGATCCAGACTCTTTTCTAAAAATAATACAAATTTTTTGAGATTATTATTACATTTATGTCATACGACATACAAAATTTCAAGTTTATTTAAGAATTATTTAATGTTTATTGATTTTCTTGTGAACTATGATGTCATTCCAAGATGGCTGAATCAAACTTAAAAATTAAGATATCTTGAACTTTTTCCATGAAATAAAATGAACTGATGTTCATTTCTGAAACTCTTAACTTGTCTTGTCACCTCGGAATATCTTTAGCTAAACATTCTTTCCTATCTTAATGACATTCCATTACCATTAAGAGTAGCTGATAAAAAATGTTAGGATTATGTGATATTCCAGCTACATAATTATGAAGAAGTAATATTTGTTTGTTTTTCTTGCTTAGGGATGAGTGAAACTACTGTAGCTTTCTTAGAAAAACTATCGAACCGCACATCAAAAGGTATGAAAGAGGAAATACAGAAGCGCGTTAATTATTCTGGTATTATGATCAAAAGATTGGTGGTGTCGTTGGAGAAAGTATTGAACCGCAGTATTGAATTGTCAAAACTATTACACACAAAGAAACAACAGGTGATATAAGTAGTATTAGTACTCTCTTCTTTGATTTTCAAATTATTTTCACATGGTAAACTATATATTATATTTAATGTTATATAAATAACTTATTGCTGTCATTCTGGATGTATAATAAGCAGATATTCGGCAAGACAAAATCGAATATCAAAATGGAGTTGAATATCAGCAATGCGAGGCGGAATAATTTGATATTCGATTTTGTCGCGCCGAATATCTGTTTTATCATACATTTTCAAGAGAAAGCTTTTAAATAAATAAATGTTTTGACTAATAATATGCAAAAAACTAAACTATAAGGAAACATTTTTATCTTTATTTTATTCTTGTTATTATTTTTTAAATTTTAATCAATAAGTAAGTAAGTAAGTAAGTTAGTAAGTTTTGATATTTTACTTGATTGACCGACACAAGCCTAAGCCTTATTACTAGAAGGGACCAAGGCCGGTGCTACCTACTTGGGTTCAATAATATTCATTTGAAATCATACATTCGAATGTGTTAATTACAAAAGTGCGCAAATGCAATTAAGCTATCGAATAACTGTTTATATATTCGACAAACGTCGAATAACTGTTTAGTTATTTGATGTTTGTCAAATAACTGTTTTAGTTATTCGATAGTAGCCATAAATCCTAATCGAATATCTAAATTTATTAGTGTAAACTTTCTTAATGTAGAGGTATGATAACAATGATTATAAAATTAGATATTTCTTATCAATAACTTTGGGTGCATGGATGTTATGATGTATCCTTTTAATTTGCGGAATACAAGTAAAAAGATCTTTAAGAAACAAGTACAATTCATAATGCAGCATTTATTTTTGATAAAAAAACACAAGAAATTGCCAGACAACTGCCTTATCTTAGTGTTTTAGCAAGTATTTTTATTAGATTATAATGATTTTTAGTACGTCACCCAAGAAGTTGCTAGATATGACACTGAAGTAATATGATTATTTTATTCATTCTTTATAAGGTTAAACTTTTCAAAGAAAACAAAGAAAAAAGGTAAGTAATTCCTTAAAGGTTCAAAGTCATAAAAACATTAAAAAGTTGTCAACACTTTTTAGATATCTTTGATTTTTTCGAAAATTTTGCAATCCTCACATGTCTGTGAAAGGGAAAATGAGAAGTGAATGTTATTAAATTTAAAAATGCTGTCGCCTGCAGGAATTTTTTCAGAGGTTTTCTACTACCGGTAATGGGTGGTAGAAACTCAATCTTGAATTGAGTTTTGAAACTGAATCTTTAAAATTAAGAAAAAAAAAAATTTTATGCTAAGAATAAGCTATCAAATGACCTCATGTTTCATGTTTATATGAAAATTACTAGATAATGAGAACTTGCCAATGCAAAAATGATCATAAAATTTAAATTATTATAACTTTAGCCATTAAGAAAGATGAGGGTGTCTTAAGTAAGCTAACATACTTTGTATCTGGTAATATTTGTCAATCACTATTTACCTATTACTGCTCTAGATAGTAAGCTAATTAAAGTTGGAGGCAATGTAGTATCTATAACAACTTCTGTCAACTTTATCTGCTATGAATTTTGTTCACCAATAGTGTTTTGTTGAATATTGTACCATATTTCTAGAGGAAGTAGTTCAACTAGTGAAGATGGGTCAGCAACCCCGACTAACGACTTTGAAGAGGAAGACAAGCAAGAAGAAGAAAATGTTCTTGATATGACATCAATTGAGTTAGCTATACGACAAGAGAATGCGATGTTGAAGCTAGATAACAAACGCTTACATGACTCTTTCAATGAGTTGCATGATAAATATCAAACTATATCGTCAGAGGTTAGTCTGCAACTCACATTCTGTTTGTCTAGTATATAATTAAGTCAATCATTAAGTCAAGTCAATCTATCGTAGTTTCACTTGAGGGTTATAATGATCAGTTGATAGAAAGATGTTTGTTTTGATTTGTGAGTTGCATCAAAGTCATGGGAATTTAAGTTAGAAATAATTTTAAGCTCAAATAGATAAGATTGACGTTGCTTGAATTGCTTAGTTCATTGGCTAATGCTGGTATATGTTTTGTATTGAAAAAAAAAATTCAGTTCAAGTTCTAAACCAGGTTCTAAGCTACTGGTATTTTTGTCCCACAGGGGAAAAAATTAGATGTGTAGACGCACTGATGCTAATGATGAGTTTATACTTTCATGCTTTAGATTTTTGTGTTTCTAGCTTGTGTATTCTTTTACTTCCCTTTAGTCAGCTGAACTTGAAGACAAGCTTGCAACCGCACAAAAAGAAAACACAGAATTGCATGCTAAACAAGTTGATATGCAGTACGATCTTCAAAAAGCTACAAAACAGTTTGAAAAGCTCATCAGGAAATTAAACGAATCACATGAGCAAGCAGTGTCTGGTGCACTAACCGCAGTGGCTGCAGGTGCTAAACTACCAAATCTTACACATGTATGTCACGTTTACTATTTAACTTATGCATTATAACTTGAAGAAAAAATTGATAACCATTTATGATCACTGATTGCGAGTAAGAGCAATTGATAACCATTTTTATGATCATTTAGCAAAATTAAGGCAAATTCTTTAACATATTATAATGAATAAATAAAACTTGATGTAGACCTGTATACGTTTCTTTAGGCAAATGTTTACGAAAGACTGCTCTGTGATGTTCTGTAAAATTAAATTTTTTTATGTAACTCATTTTTTTGCCAGCTATCTCAGGAACTGTTCATTGGTTTTCTCTGATATTTTGCATGAAGTTAAAGTGTCATAGTGACGAAAGTGACGAAGCCAGATATTTTAGAAAAATTCTTATTTTTCTAAGGTCAAAATGTCAAATCTGAAGATATTATATTTATTATTTATCTTTTTTACAAATAATTTATACCATGATTCCAATGGTATCATCGCTGTGTTATCTACATTCGAAATTCTGTTTTAAATTCTGGGGATCCACTGGTAATTTGTCCCTTGTTATTATGTACTAAATATACTAATTGTGTTTTTGTGTTGAGTATTTGAATGTTTATTTGTACAGCCGGATGATGTAAAGCATGAGATGGAAGCGAAAGACGAGCTAGCGAAGAATCGACTTGCAGAGCTAGAGAAACTTCAAGACACACATCAGAAGCTCATTGATGAGCATGAAAAAATGAAACAAAAAGTAAGATTTGTTGTTTTCAGTAAGTTGTTCAGTTAAGTTGTTTAACTCAGTTCGATGTTGCTTTTGTTTTATTAAGTAAAAATTGTATTCTATACAAAGAAAATTAAAAATAACTACTGTTTCGTCAAAACTGACATGTGATGTGATTTCAGCAAAAACTTTTTTTTTTTTTTTTAAGAAAGATAGAAAAGCCATATAAGGGAAAATAACGTTTATGGACAAATTTTGTTGCAAGATGAAAAACTGTCGCTTTAAATATATTAATCTAACGATTAGGAGGTAATAATTATCTGATGTATTGCCCACAAAAGCTAGAAAGTTGCTCTAAAGTTTTTATTGGACACATTAGAAATGTTCCTTGGTACTTCTGTTACCGTTTAGTATATCGAAATTTCTGTTGGTGAATACAGATATAAAACCGTTATTGACAGAAAATTTTAACATGTGTTTAGATGTACGATGTACCTGAAGACATCGTGATGGCCTCCACCAAGTACAAGATTCTTCAGACACAATTTAACTTACTTTTCAACGATGCTCAAATAGTAAGTATTGGTTAGTCTTGATTCAAAAAGTTTTTCCTTTGCCCACCTTGCTGGGTAGTCAAAATTTTAATCAAAGTTTTCAGTTCTTCCTTACCTACAAGCAAAGTCTATATTTAGGATTTATCTACTTCTATATCTATGTATAGATCCGAAAGAATTGTGAAGATGCACGCAAAGTGCTCGTAAATAACCATTCGCAACATCTACAACAAATAGATCAACTAGAGGTAGGTCTTGTTGTGTAATTAAGTTATTCGATAGCTCAAATTATTCGGAGCGTATTGATCTTAGGAACCGTTAATCAGTTTTCTCTGATCTTTCCTAAAGGGTCATGAATAAAGAATAATGACAGAACTGGATTTTTTAGAAAAACATTCGTTTCCACCAAAACAGGTTCAAAACTGATATTGCTGTAACGCTATGTTTTCTATTTAAAAGAAACAACAAAAATCCTAAAGATTTTCACTTTATGACTGACCACACTCATCTTCAACATTCAGTACATTCACACTCATCTTCAACATTCAGTACATTATTTGAAGGGTTCTGAATAGAAAACGTTAAATACACATACATAGGGGCTTACTATTCTTAGCATTGTCGCTTCCAAGTTACAGATTTCTAAAGATCTAAAATATAAATTGTGGTTGTGTCATAATTATTTCTTAGAATGAAAACTGTGTGATGAAGAAACGTGTTCGAGGTGAAGTAGTCCAACTTGAGAAAGCTTT
>JAYJMI010720497.1:0-13411 GCA_036873855.1 Sarsia tubulosa
AGCTTTTAGCCTACGGCCAGCTGGCTCTCAAGTCTATTGCCAAGTGTGTCGGTTAATGTGGGAATCTATTAATTAACTAAAAGTAAAAAATAACGATTGTACTTATGTATCAAATATAACTATTATTGGAAGATATAAACACCTTTTCTGTTATGCTTTAAATACGATAGGTACTTTTTTCGGGGAATTAAAAAGTTATCAGGGAATTAAAAGTTCACAGGGGATTAAAATATGAAGAATATACTCGTCTATGCTGATTCCTTATCATGGGGCATTATTCCAAATAGTAGAAGTCGTTTACCTTTTGATATGCGCTGGCCTGGCGTATTAGAACAAGAATTAATAAAACAAGATGATGCCGTGCGCATTCATGAAAACTGTCTAAATGGACGTAGGACATGTTGGCCTGACCCATTTAAGTCTGGAAGGGATGGATCTCAGCATTTAGCGCAAGTTATTGAAATGAATAGCCCCTTAGATTTAGTCATACTTATGTTAGGGCATAATGATTTTCAATGTACTCACCAAAACAACGCATGGCTATCTGCTCAGGGAACCGCAAAGTTAATTGATATTATCCAATTGGCTCCTATTGAGCCGGGTATGCCTATACCACAGATTTTGGTTATCGCACCGCCGCAAATAGTCGCTCCCAAAGGCCCCATCGCGGCAAAGTTTGAAGGAGCTGAAACCCGCTGTATCGATTTAAGTATGTACCTACAAGCTATCAGTGAGCAAAAAGCGACTTCTTTTTTTGACTCCAACGCAATTATTCACCCCAGTAAAGTTGACGGCATCCATCTTGATCAGCCGGAACACAAAACCTTGGGCATCGCATTAATACCCATAGTGCAACAAATTCTTAATCTAGAATAATAAGAATATTCTAAAGCGATAACGTTATTCTATTTCAGCACGAGGCGGCTACTGCGAAATGATCACCTTTTTGTCACCCATTAATCAACTTCATTAGTAGCCTGCTATTAATGACCACCACTAATAAGCACAGATAAAAATGCCGCTCAATTGTTGAAAATTGAGCGGCAACCTATTGTACTGAATGAGGCTAAGTCAAGATGGGATTACACTTTAAAGCGGTGAGTCTCTTTTTGTAAATTGGCCGCCAATCTAGCCAACTCTTCACTCGCTTTCATGATTTGCTCAGAGTCAGTTCCGGTCTGCAGAGATAACTCGCTAATATGAATAATATTTTGTGTTACCTGTTCTGTAACAACACTCTGTTGTTCATACGCTTCAGCAATTTTTTGCGTCATCAACTGAATTTGCATTACCGCTTCATTAATGCGAACAAGTGATGCCCCTGTGTTTTCGGCTTGCTTCACGACCATTCCCATTTGATCTTTACCGCGATTCATCGCTTTCGCTGACGCTTGTGCACCTTGTTGTAACTGCGCAACCATTTTCTCTATTTGCTTTGTAGATCCTTGGGTGCTCTTCGCCAGCGATCTTACTTCATCGGCAACTACCGCAAAGCCTCGCCCTTGATCACCCGCCCTCGCGGCCTCAATAGAGGCATTTAAAGCTAACAAGTTTGTTTGATCGGCAATACCATTAATGACATCGACAATGCCACCAATATTATTTGCCCCCGCTTCGACTTCTTGCAAAGTGTCTGCCATGTGGTCAACTTCAGAAGCAAAGCTGTGAATAGAACTAATGGTATTGTTAACTTCCTTAGAACCTTGAACCGCTTCGTCATTAGCCAACTGCGCCGCTTGCTTCGCTTCGACTGTGCTTTGATTCACGTCATTGAAGGTTAAACTCATATCATTAATTGCTATCTCAACTTGCTTCGTCCCCTCGTTTTGCTCCCTCACGTGATCTCTTGTCTGATCGGTGATTAATGATAACTCTTCGGCCGCTGATGCTTGCTGTTCAGCTGACTCGCTAATTTGCGATACCATTACCTTCAAGCCATCGTTCATGTCCTTGAGTGCACCTTGCAACTCTCCTATTTCATCTTCACGCTGCACTTCGATATCTGACGATAAGTCTCCTGCTGCAACCTGTTTAGCAAGGAAAGAAGCATTGATTAATGGCTTACTGATACGCGACGCCATCAATACACCGACAACA
This sequence comes from Sarsia tubulosa, assembly GCA_036873855.1. Taxonomy (NCBI): domain Eukaryota; kingdom Metazoa; phylum Cnidaria; class Hydrozoa; order Anthoathecata; family Corynidae; genus Sarsia; species Sarsia tubulosa. The sequence continues at coordinate 2,098 of JAYJMI010720497.1, forward strand.
ATGATGACCAAGATTGACACTGCCAATATAGCAATCGTTAACCACTTTAATTGTTCAGAAGTAGAGAACGCCTCCGCCTCATCTATTTCAGCCATTAACGCCCATGTAACGCCACTCACATCAATCGGTGCGTAAGCAGACAAAACACGTCGCCCTTGAACATCGTTAATAATCTTTGTTCCCGAATTACCCGCCAATGCATCTTCAACCGCTTCAGTTTGGATGCCGTTTTGTTCGATACTTCCGGCAAATGAAGCCGCAACAGATCGATTATCAGGATCACGATAAGAATCTGAACGCATTCGATAATCTGGCCCCACTAGATAAGACTCTCCACTTTCTCCCATACCATCACGGATACCCGTAATATCATTGATACCTTTTACAGGTAATTTTAAAACAATGATTAACTCAGTATTTCCTGATTCAGATACGAGTGGCTGCCCCATAAAGGCACTCGCTTTATTCCCATCCGCGGCATAGGGAGCAAAATCGGAAAACGCATAATTTTCACTTCCTTTAACCGCTTTAACCAGTTTTGCCAATGAACTACTCTGATAAGGCCCCGTTAAAATATTTGTTTTTATGTCTTTTCCTTTAGTGACTGAAAAAAAGATATAACCATTGGGATTCATCAAATATAAATCGGGATAACCATACTCTTTGGCATAATCTTCATAAAATGCAGTACCAAAAGCGTCTTTAGGGCTCAGGGCTTCTGCTACGTCAATTTCAGCTAGCAGCGCCCACTTATTTTCTCCTACGGTAATTGGCACCCATGCAGAAAGGACGGGTTTCATTAAATAATTCTCGATGATACCTGTTCCCATTTCTCCAGCTAATGCTTGGTCAATAGCTGTCGAGGTTGCCTCAGAATCAGGCACCCCCTTTAAGGACTCAGCAACCGTTCGACTGACACTGGTATTAGAGTCCGATCGCATTTTGTGATCACTACCCACTAAATAAGTTTCACCCGTATCACCTAAGCCTGTTCTCTCTTTCATAATCTTGTTTATCTCGTCAATTTTCAATTGAAAAACAACGACACCGACAACACCGCCATAATGCCTAACTGGAGCTGCTATAAACATTGAAGGAGAGTTATGAGAAGGGAAATATACTTGAAAATCAGAACCGAGATACTTTTCTTTACGCTTAGCTTTTAAAGCTCTTTGATAAATTTCCCCCAGAGGAGATTTAGCTTGCGGGCCCTTGGTTAAGTCCAACGCAAAATCAATATTCTTATTCACAGAGTAAATGACTTTGTTGGAACGAGGATCGACCATAAATATATCTTCATAACCGAACTTTTGCTGGAAATTAACAATGGTGGGATGAGAGAAATAATGCGCTTTGGAAAAGGTCGACTTATCCGATCCACGATTTAATTTGTATTTACTACCGAGGGGGTTTTTATTTTCGACTAAATAATAATATTGCGCGATAGCAGTATCGTCATCCATAGTAGCCAGATATTTTTCAACATCCTTTGCACTGGTCGCTCCCAAAGCTTCACTGAAGTTTTTTGTAATATCCTTTTTATAATAATCTGCCACCTTCTTTCTCATATCTGCAATAGTGGCGTCATCTAACTTATTGATAAACTTTATCAAAGGAAATGTATCTTTAAACTTCACTAAAGCATCTTTGGTCGCTCGATTCTCAGTAAACGACTGAATCTGTAATTCTGTTTGATGGAAGTAGTTTTCAATAGCTGTTTTCTTTACTTCTCTCACAGCTTTAAGCTTTTCTAATGCTTGCCTTCTCAGTGTTCCTGCGACACTGACTAAAACATTCATATCACTGTGTCTATCTTTAAAATATTGTTCAAGCTGCGCTTTTTTTATCTCTCTTACTGCCTCTAATGAATTAAACGCTAAGGACTCCATTCCCTGATTTGCCTGCTTCAAACTGACCAGACCAATAATTGTCGCAGGGATAACACCCAATGCTAAAAAACTAAGAATGAACTTTTGTCCAATTTTCAGTTTTCCAAGTCCTAGATTCATACAACCACCCTTTTTATATCTATTTTTATAATAGTAATTTTTATGTTTTTAACATCGATGAGTATTATTCATTTCTCAATACAATGTTTTGATCTGATCTTATTCCATTATGACATTATAGTTTTGTACTATATAGAGGACAAGAACAGAAATAATATGTCAATTGAAGATACAGAACACGACCTTACAATAAGATGAACGTCTAAAATTGGCATGAACTGCGTCAAAACAATCAATATTTGTCGTTTTTAAAACAATTATTATCAATAGGTGTAGATATGTTAATATTGATCTATAAAACCTACCGAACCTAAGCACAAAACAGCCGTAAAAATTGTTTTAGTGATTAATAAACATAGCAGTAAGATTTAAAAAAAATACCAAAAAACTCTAATCTGAGACTTAAACTGCAAAAATTTTGATCTGGCTCGGCTTTTATAAAGAAATCGAATGATCCATCTCCTTGGTCAAAATACTGATAAAAAACTCAACATTTAAAAGGTATTTTTTCTAAGATCTGAGCATTGAATTATCCACAGAGAGAATTTGGCGACTTAATCGCCTGCTCTCTGACTGGATACTCTGACTGGATACTCTGATTGGATTGGACTAGATAGTTAAGAACCGTAATCAAAATGAAAAATACGAAACAAAAGGATGGAATAACAAAACAGGAAGGTAGTATAAAGACTTGTGATCCAATAAAAGTTATTAATCTTAGCGTGCAGATTTTCCGCATGCTGCGACATATATTTCAAAGCCCATGACAATAAGTTAGAAACACAGAAGTGTATAAGAAATATTCACTGGGAATATATGATTGATCTCTTCACTTGGAAAAAGAGAAAACAGAAAATTGCTCTCCATTTAAACACTCTGTTGTGTTCAGCTTTCTACACTGGAAGATTATTACTTAAAGTTTTACTAAAATTTTCTGAACCTAACATTAAAACCAAATACCCTTACGTTTTATTTCACTGCTGGAATAAAACGTAGATTTGAACAAAGTATCAGCCAATGACTTGCTTTTAATACCCTATACTACACTGTACTTTAAAGCCTGAGCTTAGAACTGATTATAAGACAAAAGAAAAATCTGTCACTAAACCTTATTTCACAAGTTGCACTTTTTTCAAGCTTTGTAGATATTCAAAAACGACCTGCACCGCATCTTCCATTACGTCATAGCGCTTAGCCTTACCCATCACTCGGATACCTTGCATTTGCACCAATAGGAAACGACTTACTTTTAAAGTATCGACATCACTGCTAATTTGTTTTTTTTCTTGTGATCGGATTAACACACGCTGGACAGCCTCTAGAATAGAGGTATAGAGCTTTTGCCCTTTCTGGTTAACCTGATCATCCACCAACGATAATTCTAAAATTGCGTTTTGCACAAAACAGCCATTTGTCTGACTATACTGCAGCTTCGAAAAATAGGCGATGTAATGAAAAATATCATCATATTTAGCCTCCGTGCCCAATAGCTTTTCCAAAGCAGGAAGCGAGTAATTATCTATATAGTACTGCAATGACTCATAATACAGGCTTTTTTTGTCCCCATACGTGCTATACAAACTAAACCGATTAATACCCAAGTGTTCCACCAGATCAGAGAGAGATGTCAGCGAATAACCTTTTTGCCAAAAAAGCTCCATAGCTAAAATGAGAGTCTGTTCACGATTAAATTTTTTTGTTCTAGCCATCATAGCATCCAATTTGGTGTAGACATTCAGTATAACATCCAAATACAATTTTACCCATCATACAAGGTAACATCTGCGCTACAAGTGTTGATTTCTTGAAACCCTATAAATCTATCTTTTTAAATCATACTACTTGAGACAAGCTTATAAAATAATCATGTCCTGCTCGGCACGTTTACACTATCAAAAAGACACTCATTTATATTTTTTATACTAGAGCCCCCACAGACTGCATATCACTTTCATAGCTATTTTATCGTCACAGACTAATCATCTTATTACCTTTTACCCTCCACATATTCGGAAAGTACCCTAGAATAAATAAATATTAAACCCTTGACCTTCTGCTGAGAGGGCAGGTATATTTCCATAACTAAACAATCATTCTGAAACTGGAAATATAGAAAAATTCCAGCTTACTCCAGTAAATATTAATACAAAGGTTTTCTATGAAAATTTATGAACTAGCTCCTTCGCCCAGTGCCCGACGCGTCAGTATATTCCTCGCAGAGATCGGCGTAGAAATAGAGCGAGTATCTTTAGACATCCGTGGTGGTGCCAACCTCACAGGAGACTTTCTTGAAAAGTCTGCCAATGGTCTCATCCCACTGTTAGAGTTAGAAGATGGCACCCATATTTGTGAATCTGTCGCCATATGCCGCTATTTAGAAGGCTTAAATCCAAGAGAACAATCGCTGTTTGGCAATAACTTAAAACAACAAGCCAGTGTTGAAATGTGGCAGCGAATTGTCGAACTAAAAGGCCTAATACCGGCCATGCAAGCTTTCCGTAATATTTCAGGTGTATATGCCGACAGAGAAACAATTGTCGAAAGCTGGGGAGTCGTTTCAAAAGAAAGACTCATTCAATTTTTACCCACATTAGAGACCCAGCTAAGTAAAAACACTTATATCGCTGGCGATCATTTCTCTATCGCTGATATCACTGCATTTGTTTTGTTCAATTTCGCAAAAAACTTAGATGTTCAGATTCCTGAATCAATGCCGAATTTAAGTGCATGGTTTAATCGCGTTGCGTCAAGACCATCCGTCCAGTAATTGAGTAACGATACTTTACACTTGAGCGCTATATATTTTGAGATGCGCTCGTATACATCCCTATCAATTTGTTAATATCAAAAGGTAAAGAAGTTGAACTAACCTTCTTTATCTCTGTATCCATTACATTTAATGGAATAAGCCAATCATACAACCCATTAAAAATACAAGGCACAAAATAAACATCCAGTTTATCCACCGCTTGACTTACGTATCTCTGTATAATTTCGAGGAAGGTAAATGATAGATTTCTATACTGCTAGCACACCAAACGGTTATAAAATTTCAATCGCGCTAGAAGAAATGGCACTGGAATATAAGTTATTCAATTTAGATTTATCGACTGGAGTACAGAAAGAAGCGGCCTTCACAAACATTAACCCAAATGGACGAATCCCAGCGATTATCGATCATAGTAATGATGATTTTGTTGTGTTTGAATCCGGTGCTATTTTATTATACCTAGCAGAAAAATCGGGCCTATTTTTACCCAAAGATGCAAAAAAACGTTCGCAGGTCATTCAGTGGCTAATGTTTCAGATGGGAGGAGTTGGACCGATGATGGGACAAGCAAATGTATTCAATCGCTATTTCCCAGAAAAGATTCCCGCCGTGATTGAGCGTTATCAAAATGAAGGCAGGCGCTTATTCGAAGTGATGGATGGACAACTATCAAAAACTGAATATCTTGGCTCTGATGATTACACAATCGCTGATATCGCAACTTGGCCTTGGGTAAACCGCTATGAATGGAGTGGTATCTCGATTGATGGGCTTACCCACTTACAACGATGGTTTTCCACTATCGGTGAACGCCCTGCATGTATTAAGGGAATGCAGACGCCTGCGAGAAAAGTATTAAGCGACGAAGATAGAGCAAAAGAAATTTACAAAATGGTAACACGTTAAGAGCACCTATCTTGCAATGTATTACCGCACTACTCCCACAGCTAACAACTGTAGAAGTAGTGCCAAACTATTATTTTTTAAGTAACTCAGGCCAGTTATTATTTGCTGTTTTAATAAATCCTGGGATGTCTTTTTTCCACTTCCCCTGAATTTCTTTATCGTAATTTAGATATAATTTATTATCGACAATATTCCAGCGAAGTGGATCACCAGAGGCCCTATCATTTTTTGCTGCTACTGCCCAAGCACAGAACCCACCGTACTGAGGAGCATATTTCTCAGGTGCCGCTTTAAACTTCTCTAAATTTTCAGCAGAAGAAAACAACCAAGTCGCCTTTTTGTATTTCGTCTTGAATTTCTTACTACCTTTTACCGGCTTACCTTCACTAAAATATGAAACTGTATCGTAGCCACCAACCGCATTGCTATTAAAAAAACTCGTATAAACCGCATCACCTGCCCATATATTACCAGCCCAACAGAGTATTATTATTGAAAGAAACTTCTTCATTCTCACCATCCTTTTACTGAACATTAATTTCGAATCTCGATAAACTAACTATAGCGCTTTATGCTTGCAACCTATACGTTTTAGCATGCAGCTATCAATCGATTTGTATACATTCTTATACTCTCAGCCATCACCATTGGATTCACAATATAGATTATTTACATCATGTAGCTGCTCAACCAATCCCGTAGAACAACTTAGCTAAATCACTAACTGTTTAAAAAGTTTGCTAAGTCTATGCACTCCATCATCTATTTCTTCTAAGCTTGGGTGGCTAAAATTCAATCGCATCGAAAATTTATTATTAACACTCCCTTGATAAAAAACATCCCCAGGCACAATTGCAACGCCACTCTCCATGGCCTTCCCTGCAAAATCAGTCGCAGATACAGCCACTGATTCATTTAATTCTAACCATAAGAACATTCCACCATTAACGGGTTTTACCTTCACTAAATAGCCTAATTCACGTTGTAACACCGCATACATCCGATCTTGCTTTTCTCGGTAAGTTAATTTCAACTGTTGTAAATGTTCGAAGTAACTTGGGTTTTTTAATACATCCAATAACACGTATTGTAAAGGGGTGTTCTGTTGTAAGTCAGCCACTTGCTTGATTTTACGCAACGGTGTTAATAAATCTTCAGGGGCCTCCACACAGCCCAAGCGCATCCCAGGACAGACTATTTTAGAAAAAGAATGAAGAACAAATGATTGCTCAGGGCAAAATGAAGACAGTAAAGCAAGATCATCTCCCCTAAAGCGCAGCTGACGATAAGGAGCATCTTCAATTAAAGTAACGTCATACTCTTGACACAGTTTAGCTACCGCTTTTCTTTTTGCCAAACTATAACAAAGGCCGCTTGGGTTTTGAAAATCGGGGATAGCATAATAAAAGCGTGCTTTTGACTCTCTGAATAGCTCCTCTAACTGTTCTAAATCGGGTCCATCCGCTAACAATGCTACCGCCTTAATTTTCGCTCCAGCTAAACGAAACACTTGTATCGCTCCCAAGTAACTTGGCGCTTCAATAACAACAACATCCCCTGGGTTTACATAAGCCCTCACCAGTAAATCTAGTGCCTGTTGCGAGCCGTTGGTCATTAATACAGCACGACCTTGGTTTAAATTAAAGTAATGCTCTAAAAACTCAAGTAAAGGAGCATAACCTTGGGTTGGCCCATATTGGAATAATGACGGACATTGTGCCACTTTTGCAAATACAGGTTGCATCAGCTCTAAGGGAAAGCTCTCTGTTGCAGGCAACCCTCCCGCAAATGAAATCACTTGCTTTGTCGTTGTCGCAGCAAGAATTTCTCTGATATAAGAGGGCTTTAAGTTAGATAGTGCAATTGATGTCTTCATTTTGATCTCCTTTTTGTAAAGAATAATCAATCGCTATTTTTTATGACTATCCATTTATGCTATATACTTTGTCTATATATGATATTTTATTTGTCCATTTATGCTAAATATATTATTAATATTGCCATACTTTGGTAAAGCTGGACTATTTATTAAAAGGAGAATAAATGCTTTTCTTCCCTGCAATATGGGAACGTGAAAGGAATGCATTACTTAAAGAAATGGATCTAAGAAATAGCGTAAGAAGAGGCCTAGAGACTTAATCATATGCCCCTGAACAACACAAAAGCCTGCCACCTTGTAGAATGTAAAGCACTGAGGATATTCTCTTTTCCGGAAGTTTCTCTACGCTCAAGTATTTGATAGTGATTATGCGTTTTTCACTTAACTTAGATTAACAGATTAAAATGATGAATAAGAAGCAAACCCATCAGATAAATAATGCGCTCTACAAAATTCATTCAGATATTAGCCAACCCTTAAGCGCGGCCTTTCTGGCGAATGAAGCAAACTACTCAGAACAGCACTTCCACCGGATTTTCAATCAATTATTAGGGGAACCGGTGCATCATTACATCCGACGCATACGCTTAGAAACAGCAGCCAATCAATTGATGTTCGACCCGCAACGGCCCATTATTGAAATCGCTCATAAATGTGGTTTTCAATCGTTATCGTCATTCAGCAAAGCCTTCAAAGGGCAGTTTTCCGTTCCTCCTGGACAATGGAGGGCCAATAATAAAGTTGCCGAAACACTTCCCTATTTGCAAGATAAGGAAATTGCTGATGCTTACCATAGAATGAGAAATGCTACGCTCACAGAACCTGAGCTCATTGAGCTAGCACCGAAAAAAGTGGTATACGTACGTCATGTCGGTTATGGCAGAGACATTAAAAAAACCTGGTTACAACTTCAAGCTTGGGCACTGTCTAAAGGATACAGTTTTGAACATCAACTGGGGCTTCATCATTCCAATCCTATACAGGTTCCTCTCAAACACTGCCGCTATGTCGCCTGTTTAGAAATGCCCAAGGATATAGACTTATCAAGAAGAAAAACTGGAATCATCAATACAATGACCATTCCAGGTGGCCTTCATGCGCGCTTTCATTTTTCAGGAGTCTATGGAGAATTACTTCCCTATATCACTAAAGTGTATCAAGAGTGGTTGCCACAATCTGGCTTAACAGCAAAAACGGTTCCCGCTTTTGTCTGCTACCAGAAAAATCAGTTTATGGACGCCCAATCACACTTTAATTTAGATTTTTATTTGCCAGTATCCTTCTACTGATTTAATGGCGTATAAGAAAACCTGTAAGCCAGCACCTATTAAAATGTTGAGTTCAATAAGAAAGCGGCTATTACCCACATTGTGACTGCAATAAATGCATCTAATTTTTGCCAGCTCTTTGCACTTTTAAACCAAGGAGCGAGTACCACCCCCGCTAAAGCAAGCACTAGGAACCAACAAATAGAAGCAACACTAGCCCCAAGGGCAAACCAAAATGACTGTCCATCAGGTAGCTGTCCACCAATACTCCCCAGTAAGATAACAGTATCTAAATAGACATGGGGGTTTAACAAACTCAATGCCATTGTAACTAACACCGCAGACTTAACCGAAATACTTTTCACGTTATCGGTGTCTAGACCTGCTGGATTAAACGCCCTTTTCATCGCTAAACAGCCATATATAATAAGGAATAGCGCTCCACAGTACTTGGCGATATATATTAGAAATGGAAACGCCTGAATCAAGCTGCCTAACCCATAAACACCACTGAAGATCAATAAAACATCAATCACAATACAGACGCAAGCGATGGTTAACGTATGCTGTTTACGTAAGGCATTACTTAATACAAACGCATTTTGAGAACCGATTGCAATAATCAAGCTTGCCCCTAGACCTACCCCTTTTATAAATGGAAAGAACCACATAATTGACCTCTACTACTCGATTAATTTTGTAAATCGAATATTAGGCGAACCACAATGCATAAGTAAAATTAAATAATATTTGCTATCATTAATTTAATTAATGAGAGATACCCTATGATTGATCAAAAAGGCCTACAAGCTTTCGTAGCTATTATCCAGCATCAAAGTTTTGAAAAAGCAGCAAATGCGCTTTTTATAACGCAATCAGCGGTCTCACAACGGCTAAAATCCTTAGAGCAAAATATGGGACACGCATTACTGTTACGCACGCCATATATTCAAGTGACCCCTGCAGGTCAAGGCTTGCTAAAATATGCCCAAGATATTGAAATGCTAGAACGAGACTTGCAGAAGAGAATTTCTCCTCAAAGAAAAAGCGAATGGCTAAAGCTATCAATCGCAACCAATGCCGACTCTCTATCAACCTGGTTATTATCTGCTCTATCCCCTTGGTGCCTTAAATATAAAATATTACTCAATCTAAAAATAGCAGATCAAGATCAAACCCATCATTTTATGCGAACTGGGGAAGTTATCGGTTGTATTAGTGGTGTAGAACAAGCATCTCAAGGCTATCAAAGCATTTCAATCGGAGCCGTGAAATACTACTGTATTTGTAGCCCTACTTTCTATCAGAAATATTTTGCAAAAGGGGTCTCTAAAGAGACACTCCTTCACGCTCCCGTTGTAATATTTAATTCAAACGACAGATTACAACACCAATTTTTAGCAGAGTTTTATGACATAGATGCCGATCGACTCTTGCAGCATTTTATTCCCTCTTCTGATGCCTACATCGAATGGATTCAATTAGGCATGGGTATGGGATTAGCACCCATACAACAAATCAAACCACTCATTGAAAATACTTCCCTGCGGCTACTTAATACATATCAAACCATCAACATACCGTTGTATTGGCAGCAATCTAATCTAAAGACAGAGCTGAATGATAGTTTGATGATGCAGATTAAGCAGTACGCTGAGCAAGCCCATTTTGATTAAAGACTTAGTGACTAAGGAAGGTGCGAATAAGTCCCCAAATGTTCTCTGTGGACTTATTCGCACCTTCCCTAAACCTAACTACTCGCACTATCTAATTAGCGCTATCTAGCTTTGAGTCAATTTTTCAGCATTTTGTACCACAAGCGATAAATCCCAAAGGCCTTACCTGGCCCACCGAATTTTTCGTGATGGAGAGAATGATTTATCCAAAGCGTATGATGATAGGCAGGCTGCTTGCTCAGTGAAAAGCATTAACAATGAACGCTTCGCATTTAGGCAACAACTCTATTTCTAGATGTCTATTTAGGTTTTAGCTGATAAATTGATCGATCAATGAATGGTTCCTCAACATTAAAAGCTGTAATAAATCTAGAAATTTAAAGTGTACTTTTGACAACAGATATATTTAAATTATTTGCCTCTTATTAACAACAAATTTATATCATCGCTAATTAAAATGAAAACTGATCTGCCCCTTCATTATATAAATATTTAATTCAGCACTCTTTAAGCCGCGAATTCAACTATAAAGTGCACCTTTAAGCTTATTCCTAAGCGCACTTTGTCGTTCAGAATCGGTAGTAACGTTCACCACTGAAACTAGGATCTATAAAACAGCAAAAAATTAACAATATCGCTTAAGGCTGTCCACTAATGACTAACAGGCAAAACAGATTTATTTATACTAAGTTAACATTTCATTAATCTTATATTAATAAAACACTCGGCTTATTTAATAGATTCCCACATTAACCGACACACTTGGCAATAGACTTGAGAGCCAGCTGGCCGTAGGCTAAAAGCTC
>JAYJMI010720941.1:0-13405 GCA_036873855.1 Sarsia tubulosa
AAATTTAATGTATAAAGTAAGGTATCATTAAATTCTATTGATTAAGGAAATCATCTATGAGAATCAAAGCAGTCATTGCCGTCGAGCATTCTTGATAAAATTAAAACGCGGACGTGTTTTTAACCGCGTTTTTCCACAAGCTTTTTGTAACGATCATTTTCATTGATAAAAATGAAAATGATCGTCTCGAAGCGATTGCGAGTTAAACTTAGGAATCACTATGAGAACCTTTGTTTCGAACCTTCCAATTTAAGGAGATTTCTAAAGATTTCTAATATCATAGAAATGATAATTTTGTCTAAAATGTTACGACCCTGATTGAAGATTTCAATGCTTGCGTAGATTTCAATGAAGATTTCAATGCTTGCGTACTTCTTGTTTGTATATGTGAGATTTGCATCAAGATAATCTACGAGAAACCTAGTTAGTTCTGTTCGTACTTCAAAATTACAAAGCTACAATTTAGGAAGATCTTAATGTAATTTTAAACTAACACAATATTCTAAACAAACAACAACTTTATTATCTATGGAAAAGTAATCTAAATATGTCTTTAAATGCGTTTCTATAGTTACTGCTCATCAAATAATATATACATGGGTTCATTATACCATTTATGCATGTGAACATTAAAGCCAGCGTTGCTTTGTCGATATTCTCTCGCACGTAGCTAAAGTTATTAAAGGGAATCATGATCGATATAGGTGCCCATGATACTACATAAGCAACAACAATTATCATTAACATGAGAGAAATCTTTTCAGGTTTTTTAGGTTTAATATTAGTTTGGCTAATAACGGTGTCTGTATTACTTTCTGTATTTTCAACTGTCACCATAGCATTCGTTGACGACGAAGATATGACGATTTGTGACGGTGTTACACGGTTATTAACAACTTTATGGATTGAGATGTAGAACACGGTAATCATACAACAGGATAAAATATCAATGCCAAACAAAAACATCAGATAATGTTTACTTTCGTTTTCGAATTGACAAGTTTTCGATATTGTGGTGTGTGTGCTCCAACCGAATACAGGTAGCAATGCAGCCACCCCACCTATCATCCATATGATGAATAACACGTAACCCCAACGCTGATAGATGAATAAGAGTTTCACTTGCAAAGGTTTTGCTACTGCATAATAACGACTGATATTTATCATCACTAGAGTCATCATATACACCTTACCGCCCATGATAATAACACCCTGTGTTATATTACATGTAGCCACGCTAAACCTGTAGTTTATATCTACTGCTTGTGAAATGATGTAGCTGTAAATAAGTGATGTGTATAATATATCAGCTGCAGATAAGTTGCAAATGTAATAATTGATCGACAATTGCAACTGTTTCGTCCTTTTCACTGCATATAGAATTATTAAATTACCAAGGAGCGAAATAAGAAACAGCAGTGAGTATAAGATAGCGTAGATAATAAATATAGGGGAATCATTCGGTTCAACCATATTTTCTTTTTTCTAAAATAAAAACTAAAAGATAAATTTTAAGAATTTTAATCAAAATTGCCAAAGTTATTCAAATTTGATTCAAAACTGAAAAGCACTAACATTCGTACTTATAGTCGGATGTTTTAGTTGATACACGGATGTTGATCATATTTCATATGAATTGCGCATGAATTATTAGATGCCAGAAATAAATTTACTGAAAGATTGAACAAATATTAGCTAACAAATATGTAGAGGCTTAGTAGAGAACAAATAATAGTTTTCGTTGAAGAAATAATATTTTTAAAGAGGTGATAAAAATAAAAACTTGATTACAAACAATTTACTAGAAAACCAAAAAATACTTATAATCTCAAAAAAATTTAATCATAACGATGAAAAACTTTTAATTTCAACTAATTTTTTAAACGATCCACCTGAGAAATTTACCGTACCAAAGCATTTTGCGAGAGAAAGACCAGTGTGTATCACAAAAAAATAAACCCAAATTTCAATGTTGTATAAATCTTTTATAAGTTTTTATTACACAAAAGAAAATTGTAAAATAATTTTTTTTAATATCTTTATTGTTTATTTTTATTATCAACGAAAACCTGAATAAATTTTCTTTCTTTTTGTGCAATCCGTTTTAAAAAAAATTGGATAGTTAAACAGATATATAACGATATATTTTGGGTTTACTTTTTTGTGGAACACACTGTAGGTATCAAATATTAGAGCCCTAATAATTGAGAGGCTTTGTTTGGCATATGTGAGAAGTTATTCATATATAATGTACACAACCTATAAACATGAAAAAGAAGATAAATATTTATAAATAACTTCTCAAACCGAAATAAAATAGAATAGAAACTAATTATACATATTTATTCAAACCAAATAAATGCTTATTGAAAAGGAAGAAAGAATAAAATTCGGGAGAGACGGAGGGAGGGAGAGAGGGAGGGAGGGGAATTTTCTAAAACTAAAAACTGAAAGAACAAAATACGCCATGTGAAGACTGCTGATTGGTTATACACAGAAAAGTGAGAACTAGCGTGAAACAAAATACTGACTCGGGACTAATGACTTTATACGGCAATTTCTGAGGTAAGCGCAGCAGTTAATTATTCACACATTTCAAAGATTTATAGTTCAGAAATTAGAGTTTGTCCCAGTTTATTACCTTTTTAAATGACTTATATTGTTTAACATTTTAACGCTTGATAATTTATTTTTGATCCAAATAATTTGACTTTTAAATATTTAACGACATAAATAATTCAAAAACCAATAAAGAACAAAAAATATTTAAAACTATTTACTCAGGCTTGACCGTACAAAATTGTATGGTACCCTTGAATATATATTATGTTTCCAATTAAATTTATACTTTTAAATGACTGAGCTATGTTGTCACGACAGAGGAACGTAGAATGTTTCGATTATCTTGCTTTAGTAGATACTAATCGCCATATTGTAATAGGATCAAGAATAAGACACTAAGTTATGTGTCTGCCCAAATCTACAAATCGATTACCTTTGCCACAAGAAGTACAAATCTACAGTCACTATTTATCACACTATTTGTCACAAATTATTTTTTTAAAAATCTTTTTAAATCTAATTTTTCCCAAAAGCAAATAATGGTTGGAAACCATCTACAGTATAAATACAAATCTATGGTGCCTAAGGATATGTATATATGGTTTTATTTGGAAATAAATAAATAATACTTACTTTGCTGAGATTTTTATTATTAGATTAATCATGGAACTACCATGGATTAATAATTGATTTAAAAATCTATTGTTTTTAAAGTAACTAGCAATAAAGTTGTTTACACAATGAACTTGTTGATTGCTAAAACATTAAGAAATCGAATGGAATAAAATCAAAGTAATCAGGAAGTCGTTAATTACAAATTACAAATCATAAAGTTTAATTATACGTGACTGAAAACATTTAATTTGTCTATATCTAATAATACATTTCATGCAGTACTTCACTTAACTTTAAATCTAATTCTATACAGTGAAAAGTTTTCAGTATATTTAAAATATGATTCAGAAGTTCTTTGCTTTCTCTACAAAAAGTATAAAAAAGTGAAAAAAGTAAAATACTTCCATCCCACTAGTTTGGAAGCTTGAAGGTACAACTTCAAGAGATTTTTGCCAAAATATAAACCTGTATTGAATGAAACTTTTTAGTTTTTGAAAATATCTGTATTTCAAATTCGGCAAACAATAGGAATCAAGAAGCATTTAAGCTTTCTCACAAAGTTTGCAATTGTTTTGCTTTGATCTACTAAATACCAGGAGTTGAAATTTACCAGTTGGGTTTACTTCTAACAAGAATGTTCTAAAAGAGGATATATTTCCATTGTTCTGATGCTCGACGTAATGACTGCTTTGATTCTCATAGATGATTTTCTTAATCAATAGAATTTAATGACACCTTATTTTATACATTAAATTTGTATAATAGAAAAAACGGTTAAAGGTAATAAAAAATACTTTAACTTCTATAAAAGGAATATTTTTATACAAAAATCATCTAAAGTTTGGAAGCCCCTAACATTTTTCTAAATGCATTCTCATCAAAAAAAAAAGATCAAAATATTTTGTAACTGTACTCTAAATTATGCTGCCGGCAAGGATTCAATGCGGATTGATTATATAATTTAGATTTTGCTATAATTTAGATTTAATTTTTTTTTTGTTTGGTTTCATTTCTTGTTTCCAATTGTTGCTTCTAAAATAACTTCCAGCATCATTTTTAAGTAATTAGCGTTTTTAAAAGAAGTAATTCAACTTACGAATGAACGTTATTGTCGATCCACTTTAGTTTAAACATTCTTGGTCTTAGGTCTCACAAAAATGATCACACTTGAAGTTGAAGCAAATATATTTAAAGGACTTTAAAATTGAAAGTGACCCCCGTATTTTCATTGAGCTAAAGTGTATGACGTCATATGCTTTTTTTATAATTAATGTTTAATTATTATTATTATTGTTATTATTAATCAATTATATTTAGCACATCCATAATCTTAATCTTTAATTGTCATTTAATTGTATTGAATGCACCTCCATAATTAGACAACTATATATTATTTATTATTTAGCACATCCATATATACATGGTTCTTCGTCTAAATAGGTCGTTTAGAAATAAAGATATGTGTATAAAAAAATAAAGAACTAAAAACAAATAAAATGCATAAAAATATAAAAAATATAAATCGTAAAAAAGTTTGCTATTTGAAATGTTGTACAAAAGAACGACATTCACACGAAATTCATCTGCTCTGCTTCTCGTTGTTGTTTTCAATTTTCATAACCATCATTATATTCATCATAATAATAATATATCATAATATGTATTGTTCGTAGTTGGTTACTAAATTTTTTAATTTGAACACTACTTAGTCGTGGTCGGTGATACTCTTTTCATCACATCACATTTTCTTCAGGATTAAATATAAAATATACTTTATCTTCCCAACATCACCACCAGTATATACAGCGACTATTGGATCTTTTTGTGTGATTATTTGATTGCAATCTGTTTTTCTTCGATGTTAAAGTTGTCTTAAAACTATTTTTTTTGCGTTTAAAAGACGTTAGAAAAAAAGCGTCAGTTACGGAAGCTACTGTAATGCATCATTAAATGAGTGATTAAATCGTACATGACGTTACGGAATAATTAGCATAACCTAAATGATGTTTTTCTTTTTTGTTTTTTCTTGAGTTTTCTTTAACAAATTTTTGAATTTTTTTTTTACCTGATTCACACAATTCTCTATCAAATAAAGCAAAAAAAACTAATAAAAAATCATCATGGGAGTAGTTCTTTAAATGTAATTATGTATACGCACGTATATGCATATTGCGTATACATGTAATTATCAGAAAAAATATCCTATCAACAATTTTCTCAAGATAAAGTAACAAGGAAACAATGTGCTAAATATCTCATTTTGAAGCTTAGAAATAAGCCCACAGCAAAACTTTGTAAATCGGCTTTCAAACCCAATATGCGTAGGCAACACTAAGTACTTTCTTCCGATTTATTTGCAAAAAAATACATTTTCTTTGAAAGAACTACACATAGAAAATGGTTGATTTTTTTTTACAGATGCTTGTGTTTGATATATCTTTCGATTTTTCCAAGAAAAATAGTGAATAAGTTTCCTTTAAAATAATGAGCAAGAAATAAGATACTTCAGTCTCTTCATGAGATGGCGAAAGTAAATAACCTAATTGCTGACGTCAGCACTTTTATATCTTTAATCGGCAAAATCAAGAAAAGTTATGTAATTTTGTTAAAAAGTGTTGAAAAGTGATGTGTTGCTACTAAAAATGGTTTAGCTTAAAAAAAATTTGTATTTAAAATGGTCATTTTTTGATGCTAACTAGAGACAAAAATTGCAAAAAATACAATAATATCGTGATATTTTGAAATCCTGTAACTCAAGATCCGTTTTTTAGATTTTTACAAGTAGTTACATATTGAGAGCATAGTTAATAGACAATACATGGTTTGGAAACTCACATAAATTTACACTATATTCTAAAACTATGTTGAAATAAATAATTTGTGCAGGGTCAAATTCTCTACGGAGAACGTTCGTTTGTGCATTTTTTGTTACTCCGCAGAGGAAAGAGTTTATTAGGGTAATTAGTAACACCTATAAACAATAGGAAGCAATAACTTAACCCTGCACAACTGTTTACAATAACATATTTTATAGTTTCTAAACCATATCAGTCTATAAAATGTTGAGAGGTAATTCAACTTAAAAATTGTGAAAGCTTTCACATCAAGGAATAATATTATACATTAAAAAATGTATATTTGTAGTTTACAAAAAGAAAACTAAAACTAATATGATAATACATAACAGGATCTTATCTTATCGTATCTTTAACTCTTTCAAACAAAATATTTAAAGTTTTTTCTTCAAAAACAAAGCCCCCGGAATTTCCGCCTCAAATACGATTTTACGAATTCACAAGCAGGAATAACTGATTGTTGATAGTAAAATTCTAATACAAAATTCACGGCTTGACGTGAACCCCAGCTGTGGCTATAGTAGACTAGAGTCTTTATCTTATTAAAATAGAAAAAAAAATCAGTATAAAATTACAAGAATAGAGACTATGACATATGGCTATAGTAACTCTTTGGTCTGAGTTTTCGATTTAAGAAAGACGTATGGGAGTTTTTTTACGGGAAAATAAACTCATTAAAATAAACTCATGGTAAAATCCAGTGGAATATTTTTAGCACTTATTTTAACAAGATTACGATTACAATCGCAGTACCTTATAATAACTTCGATAGCAGAACCCATTTGCGTAATCTAAAATGATAAAAGGTAAAAGATACTTGTTCCCAGTCTTTTTCTCGGATAGCTTTTCTTGCGAATGTACAGGCTAGAAAATCATGGATTTACGAGAAGTAAATATCCCAACCTCGTTCCCGAGGAACGCGACTATAGCGAATTAATATTCTGGGAACGAGCGCACGTAGCAACTTTGGCAATACACCAATTCTAGAATTTGTGCATCGATTTTGATTATACTTGGCATGCTGCAGTAAGATATTTTTGATTTTGCATTCTCAAAAACATTTCATAGAATATTTAAAAGTTTCGACCCTCGTCTTTTAAATCTTGGTCTGTAAAATTACATTTAATATTGACGTCACTAAGATATCACTCAAAACAACCGGGAAGTAAACAACAGCTGATGACGGTGTTACACATATATGCTTAAAGGAAATCCGAAAGGTAATTCACCATAGGTAATTCGAACTTTCACAACAACCCAACTTCATACTGGATATCTCTTTTTTCCTTATCTCCCAAGCAATACTTTTTTTTGCATCTCAATATAATTACAATTATTTTATTAGGTATATATATCACTATATATAGAAGAAAAACTACCTACATTCTCGTCAGTATGTATTGGATGCCCCTAAAATGCATTATATATAACCCTTCTAGAGCCCGTTTTATTGTTGCCTCAGATGTTTGCTCAACAAAGCCATTAAGTAAGATAGTATTATCAATTTTTTCCAAAATGTTTCACAGCAATAATAGTAATAATACAATAAAAATACACTCACTCGCAAACAAAAGAAAAAAAAGAACGCGGAAAATCACTCTCCTTCGCAGTTAATGGTAGTGTAAAAACAGTAAAATAGCGTGGCTTTGCCCTGAAAAGCAAAATTTATTTCACATTTCTTCACTTTACAAGCTCAGTTTATATTGAAATTGTCTAAAAACTTATATGTCTATATATAAAAACAAAAAAGAATACACAACCAGTCAGGGATATCCTACATTTGCGGTATATGTCAATAGCAGTATACCAGTTAAAACTTGCCGTATCTAGATTTTCATTCGCGGTATACAAATTTCATATACTGCAAATGCGGGATAGTTGAAATTTTTTGTCCATATGTTTTACTTGGACGCGCTATACAAAACGCTATACAAAACTTTCTTCGGCTAGCTGTAAATTTTTTGTGCTACGCATAGATTAACGCATTTTCTTTGAGGCGCCGTTTGGTACCACTTTTAATATGCGATCTTTTTCAGCAAAATGCGCTTTTATCAAAACGTAAAATATTGGATTATTTTGCTTGGGTGAATGCAAGGATATACCGCGAATGGGATATACCCCGAATGTAGGATATCCCTGACTGACAACTATAGTATACAGTCTCGGCTTTCAGCTAATATCAAAGGAGTTTCATCGTAGAGGTGAATTTTTTGTGGTAGGGTCAAAATATGACTTTTAGTAAGAAAAAGCTGTGAAAACTAAAAATTTTCTTATTTTCCTCTTGTCTTGTTTAACTTGAAGGAAATGTATTTCAATATATATTTTTTTCTGTAGTAGTGAGTTACTATTAAATTTAGTTCGTCCTAAGTTTTTAGACAATTTCAATAAAAACTAAGCCTGTAAAGTGAAGAAATGTAACATAATTTTTTGCTTTTCACGGCAACGCCACGCTTTTTTACTGTTTTGACCCTACTGTACCTTTTTCTGCAATGGAGAGTGATTCTCGCGCATGCTTTTTGCGAGACTGTATATATGTGTAATATATCGAAATACATTTCCTTCAAGCTAAATAAGAGCAAAATAAGAAGGATTTATAGTTTTCACTGCTTTTTCCTACTAAAAGTCGTTTTTTGTGACTAGCACGAAAATTTCAGCTCTATGGTGAAACTCCTTTTGTGATGTTCGCTGAAAGCCAAGACTGTATAATAGATGTGTATTCGAAATTTTCATTCTAAGTTTAAATTTTATAAAAACTATGAAAGATTTTGGGTCATACAGAATTCTAAAAGCCACTATTATACTATTAATTAACAAAACTTTAAAAGAGATACAAAAGAAAAAATAGTTGACAGATGTAGTACCACTACGAAAACGTTCCTATTTTTTAACAATAAATTATGTTATTTTAATAACTTGTGTTTTTATACCTTTTAAATTTACTACGGCAGATACTTATTTATTCAATGCTAAAGACATTTCTACTTTTGATTTTAGTACTCTTTATACTAAACTTCCCCATGAAGATTTAATAAAAGTGTTGCAGGATCTGATAGAGTTTGTCTTTGGTGGTAGGAAAACTGCTGATGGAAACAGAAAATATCTAACTGTTCAAGGTAAAGTTTGCTACTTCACTCGCAAAAAAACATAAAAAAAGCTACAGTACATCAAGAATCAAGTTAAAATGCTTGTTGACCATAATCTCAGAACAGCGACCTATTTCAAAGTTGATAACTATATATTTCGAAAAAGTAGGTATCCCTATGGGAATTGACCCAGCTCCTTTTTGAGCAAATCTGTACCTTTACCATTACAAAAACTTGTATAACTAATCGCATTAGAACTGATTGGTACAAAAAAGGTTTCAAGTTTAAGAACTGCTGTCGGTTTAGATGCTTGTAACATAAACGATTCTGGTCCCTTTAACGAATCTTATAAAGATATATACCCTAAGGAATTGGAGCTGAAAGTTGAAGATCAAGGTACACATGCCACATTTTTAGAATTGGATTTAACTATTAAGGAAGGTATTTTTATTTACAAACTTTTTGATAAAAGAGATAATTTTCACTTTTTTATTGTGCGAATGCCTAATTTAAATGGCAATATTCCTTCACATGTTTTTTATGGATCAATACTATCAGAAATGTTAAGAATAGCTAGAGCTACAATGTAATATGCTGATTTTGTGCCAAGAGTTAGTGAACTATTTAAAAGAATGTTGAATCAAGGTGCAGTAGTTGACAAACTTTTGAATCTAATTGACAAACTTCTCAAGATATCAAAAATAGTATTTTAGATTATAATAATTACTTACTTATTTACAAGCAGGGAGATTTAGAATTTATTATTTCAGTCTATGGGAAGTAACACTTTCACTTTACCTTAGTTAAAATTACGCAAGGGGGTAGGAATGTAATATTTCCATTATTTGGGGATTAACAACCCCACTTATCACCTTAGTTAAAAATGAAGTTCAGTTTTCGTAGTTTTTTTGTCTTTTGGCTCTTTTGTCAAATTGTTATATGCTTGTTTGTAGCCTGGTTTTCTTTTTCTGTTGATAAATTCCCATTTGGACACCCTTTCAGATTTTAAGGTAGCAGAGTCTTGGTACCATGTAATATATTTTATGATACCAGTCAGGTTGCAAGTTCTGGCCCTTAAAGATTGATTCTCTGTAATGTGCATGTTTTACCATCTTTGTGCTAAACAAAATTGTTATTGTCTAGCATTATTCAATCTCATTGCTAGATTGAACTTCATAAGGTATGCTTTACCATCGTCATGCTAAATATGAACCTTTTCAGCTCTTATACTATATATCTATTTATTAAAATAATAAACTAATTTTGTTCAGCTAGCTGACCAGTTTTATTATTATTAATACATTATTTTACTTCAGTAAAACTGCTTACAATTAAAATTAAAATATTCTTGAAAAAGGCATTAAAATATTCATTAAAATATTCTTAAAAAAGTAGGCTGAGCTTTTAGTCGGTAGCTAGGGACCACAATGGAAATCTGGCCTTGGCTTGTTTTGTGTTATCCCTGCTGCCGCCCTACCCTTTCTCTAAATAGTTTTTATTTGTTTTAGTGATTTTAAATTTAGTATTTCTTTATATATTTAGTTCTTGTAATTTTATGTTTTTTTTTTTTTTAATGATTTTATTGTATTTTTATAACGGCAGTTAAATAAACTTACTTACTTAGGCAAGAACAAGAACAAATTCTTTTTCAAAGCAAATAAGAACATACAATATTAGAGAAAACTATTTAAAAAACAACTAGATAACCGTATAAAATGGGCTTTCATATTAAAAAGTTATTTTGCGTAACTAACGTAACTATTAACTAGTAACTATTAACTAATTTTATGTAACAAACAGTTTTAAGCAAGGAAAAAATGGATTTTGTGGTCGCTATTCTAAAATATATTAAAATTCTAAAAAGACTGGAACTGAAAAGTAAAATAGTATTCGAAAAGTCTTTTACCATTTTTTTAAAAAAAAAGAAAAAGAAAGAAAGGAGGCTAAAAGCTTCAATTGGTATCAAATACTTGTTTCTCTGTATGTCAGTTTATAATGGTATTGAAGTCAGTGCTGAAACAAGATTTTTGGTCTAAAATAATATTCCATTTGTTCTCATAACCAGGCGTGTTTAATCAAACGTAATCAAATGTCGATTAGTAATCGAACATATTCGAATGCTAATCGAAAGATTAAATCGAACTAATCGAACGGTAATTGGACTCACAAATAATCGTGAGTTTGATTTATTTGATTAGAAATAATGTTTGCTGGGTTCGATTAATATTGTACTCGATTACCTTCGATTACTTCGATTGGTTCAATTTAATATATATGCAATTTTGTTCAATTACATTAAATTGCATTCGGTTACTTGATTACATTCGAGTATATATTTTATTAACTTTCCTTTACACTTCCTTCAATTAATTGAAAGAATATACTCTCAATATATGTTTCTTCTTAGAAATGAACCATTTGATTGCTGTGATCCTTCAACCATTTTAGATCCCAGTTTTTTTTTACTACATGTAGATACTAATTTTATGATACTTGATACTGATTGAGAGTGTTACCTATTTCCTGCTTAGCCCAATTGAGCTTTTTATGGAATCGAACTTAATCGAATATCAATTGAATTTAATTGAATAGTGATTGAATGCTAATCGAATGTAGTCCATAATCTGCAATTAATTGTGAGTTCGATTAGCATTCGATTAGGTTCGATTAATTTGGTAATCCAATTGTTCGATTAAACACGCCTGGTCATAAGAAGTTAGACATTCTGAACCGTTAGACTACACTTATGTTTTAGTACTATTAGATGCTATTAGTGATGTTTGATAACAGTACTTTAAAATATGATTCTTCATTATATCTTTTCAAACTCTTAAATTTAGATAAAAGCCAAAGTAGAAAATTTCAACAAATCAAAATTACTACACTGTTACAGGTATTTGTAACATGAGTTGCTGTAACATCAAAACAAAATGACTGGCAAAGCATTTTCTGGTGCACCATTTGGTACACAAAAATCAAGGTAATTTTTGTTATTGTCACTCTACAGTCATAAACATTATAAGCTTTATTTTAAAAGTCGCTCTGTATAGGGCTCAAAACATTGGTCAATATGGTTAATTAAATCTTTGTTTGAATTATTTTTTTAAATATCCATTTTATGTTTCAAGTTTATTGTTTTATGCACATCATAATCATAACATCATAATAATTTTGGACGCCTAGTTTTTCTCTGTCTGATTAAAGTAATAGCCAATAAAGTTGATTTTTGAATCCCATTATATTTATATGCCCATTTTCTGCATGCTTATGAGTCAATTTCAAATTTCATAATCCAAATATAGTTCTTTCATTTTTCCAGGGGGTCAAATAGTAATTGATTTCTTATATATCATAGTTGAATTTTTTTTAAAGATTTGAAGTTGCTGGAATTCATCCAAAAAGAAGACCCCCTGGTACAATCACCCAAGTGAGCTATGATAAAAGGTCCATGTTACCGCTGGTAAGTGCTTTAATATATTTCTGCGTTATACTGAGGTTTTATTACCTTTGTTAATAAGAGGACACGACTGAATATTAAACAAAATGAAATAAAATCTTGGGAGAATATTTTTGTTAAGTAAAACCAAAAATGCATTTTGCTGAAAAATTGATATATAAAAAAATATTGAAAAATTAAAATTGTGCCAGCTGATAGTAAATCATTTAATTAGTTTATTTATAATATATTTTAGTTACAATTTGTAATTCTAGAATCGCCAGTTAGGTCCAGGGACGTACAATATAGACCATGGAAGTTTCAGCAGTAAAAATGTGGCTGATAAATCTTCAGGACCAGGTAGTTAAAATTGGCGTAAATATTTGCTTACATCTTTTTACTATCATGTTTACTAAAATGTATATTTGCTAAAATTTTACCGATTTCTGATGGTGAATTTATTTTGATTTAGTACTTTTTAAAAGATGAGTTATCGTAGCAAAGTTTAAGGAATAATTTTAATATTACGTTTTGTTTTCTTTGTTCTAGGATGGGAAAGAGCGTATGAAACCAGTCAAATGGCGAAAATGCCAAATCTCCTATATAGAGAAGAATGGGAAAAAAACAAATTGCAGGTTGTTAAAAAATAAATAAAATACTTTCATATCAGTTTTTCAAATCACATCACAAATAAAACTGTTCAAAATCAAATATTTACTGTAGAGTTTTTCAACCAGAAAACAGATGGTTGGTTTTCTCGACATTGTATTTTATATAAAGAGTGGGGACTCTAAGGATCCAGGTAATTACAGAGGAATTACTCTAACTAGTTGTTTAGGTAAACTTTTTGGCAC
>JAYJMI010721163.1:0-13394 GCA_036873855.1 Sarsia tubulosa
GTTTCAAGGGAAACACTTGGTTCCTATAGTTGCCTAGGAACAAGGGTGCGGTTCGCCGTGCGTTAGCGGGACTCGGATTAAATAGTTACTACAATTGTAGTTGAGTGCCGTCACAAGTTGACACATCATCCGAGTATAATAAAAGAATATATAGTATATCATCTGTGTGTGGTGGTTGAGAAAGTTCAACAATTTTTAACATAAATAAAATACTTTCTAATATTTCAAAAGGGTTGTAGAATTACTTATAAAATACCAGACATCTTTTATATTCAAAGTTCAACCGTTACGAATAATCGACGAGATCATCTTGATAAACCAATATCAAAGAATGTTATAAATGTTTTATTCAGACTAAAATATAGACACCCAGCCATAAATAAATTCAAACTATGATAATTATGCATTAATATGATTTTTAATCAAACATTACATTAGGAATATGACACTAGAGTCTAGTGTCATATTCCTGATGACATTAACTTTTTAAATTATTGCTGACGAATACCCATGCCTCTGTGCAGAAGTCAGATCTCCCTAGATCCGGTTTTCCCGGGTTATGTTTTAATCAAGTTTGCTTCCCTTTGATCCCTGGTGATTATTTTTACCAAAACTGATCCGCACAAAAGTTCTTTCATAAAATGACATCTCCCATGAAAAGAACTTTAATCATAAATAAACATCTTCCGCATAATATAAAAAATACAATTAATCTTCCCTCTCCCTTGTAGAAAAATATTTCTCATTAGAAATTTATGTACTCACCAATCAGTTTCATCATAGAGAAATTCAAATTTCAAATATCAAACATCTAATTCTCCTGACAACAGACTTCAGACAGCTCTTTCTCTCTTCCCTTGTATAAAAATCACCCCATATAATATACAAATAAGCTGTATGCATGTCATAATAGCTTTTATTTTATAAAAACGCAGTGAAATATGCTGGCCTTCTCTTAAAATAAATTGTTTACGTTTTTTCCGTGCCCTTAGAAGTAATCTAGTAACGAGTACATGAGAGAAGCGAACATACTTGGTTGAAATACGGAAGTTTTCAGTCTATTTCCCTGGAGTCTATGGTTTCACATACTTGGTTGAAATACGGAAGTTTTCAGTCTATTTCTCTGGAGTCTATGGTTTCACACACTAAAAATTGTTCGAGAAAAAAAATAGAAATCGTTTGTTAAAATGCTTCTATGGTAAATTGATTAAATAAGTTAATATACAATTAATGAAGAAATCAGAAGAGAAGATGTATCTTTTGATAAAAATGTAAAGAACTATCCACAAATTTCTTCTAAACGTAATTTTACTGCGTTTTACTAAAAATGTAAAGAACTATCCACAAATTTCTTCTAAATGTAATTTTAATGTGATTATGGGAACTCTCATAGGAAGCCACGTAATCTTCTTTTTAAAACCATCAACAAGAATGGTTGTACATTAGACAAAACTTTGAAGACCAGGATTAGTCTTAGTTTGTTTAATGATGCAATGAAATCAAGTTGAAATTAACGGTAACCTTCGACAGTAACGGTAGGTAGTATCTTGGATGGAATAATAAAAGATAGCCATAATTTTCTTCCAATTAGTCTTGTTTTCCCGTTTTATCAAATTTAGAAATGTTCCCCTCGAATATCGTTTGTTTACATTATTTTATTTACGGTAACCGAAATTTAAATTAGTTTTCCTTAGATACCTAACGGTTAAAATGATACTGCCTACAGTTATTGGTACTGCCTAGGCTGTACAGAAAAAAGATTATGTCGTAGAATATTAGTTCCTTCCAGAAATTTTATCCCATTTCTTTAAAGAGGCAATATCGAATGTAATGCATTGCGCGGTTTGTGTTCAAAATTTTGGTTAACTAGAATTTCAACTTTACTTTTACGCTCAGTAAAAGTAAACAAATCAGACGCAATGCATTACATCGGATATATTACATTGGAGCTCTTTAATGACTCCAAAAACTATTTACAACTTTTATTATATAATTAAAATAAATGCAAGTTAAAGGTACATTACCGCGAATTTTTTCAATAGCCTAATAGATCGATCATACTGACTTTGGTAAAACCTGAAAATATCTTTCCCCGATTCCTTTTTGTTCTCTATTTATAGCTCAGCAAAATTCTATTTTATAACCTGCAATTTAGAATTCTTCATTGTTCTTCTTAATTATAATTTATAAAGTATGCTCGAATACAGGATTTGCGGATCGCATAACTTTTGAATAAGATTGAATTTTTTGATGGGGTTTTCAGTTCATGTCCTAAAAAATAGCTGAATTTTCATACAAAAGAATAAAAAAAATCGCGGTAATGTACCTTTAAAAAGTTTTATTTTGTTTTCTTCTTAATAGAGGGAAGAACACTTTGTTTTCGTAATTCGTCCAATTCATTATATGCAATATGTTGACTTCGCAAAGATGTATCTTGAGATGTGCTTATTATTTTAATTTCTTTCTTTGTTATTGTTTCAAACTTTAACAATTCAACTTTACCATTGTATTGTGTTTTTGATGCGCTATTGTCGTCTGCTGTTTTCCTTGTTTCTGAATGATTATATACTGTGTACTGACTAGCTGTGGAATACGGTTTCCTACCAGAAAAGTTAATACTATTTTTGTTGGTATTCTGTATCTTGTTGCTTTTCGTATTCAAATAATTATTTTCAACAGAAAGTTTATTATTTCGTCGTTTTCGTTCAGCCCATAACTTTTCTTGTTTAATTTCTATTTCGTTACATTTTTTGCCGTGACTGTTTGCATAAAATGATAGGTTTACACCAAGTCTTTGCTGAAGATTTCTGTTTGAAATATGAGCATGTCTAACATTGAATGACGTTGTTTTAAATTTACTATTTCCAAATGCTTCATACTTTAACCATCGCATTCTTTTCTCTGAGATTGAAATAAAACTATCCTGTACTTTATGTGCAGGGTTCACGTAGTCGTAAAGTAATTTGTTATAAATCATTTCACCAGTGTTTTGACTATATAGCAGATATACAATATTTAATTCTGAGCAGAAGATATTTTGAAGATTAGAAAAAATTGAAAATCTATCATTTCCGTTTCTAATAGTTGCATAGCAAACAGTTTTCTTTGAACCACCTTTGTAAACATTTTGAAATAGAAAAAGAAAATCTTATTAAATAACTGTTGTTTAATTTTGACAATAAAAAAAGACTACAATTTTGAAGGTTTTTTAAATGATTTATAAGTGGAGACTATACAACAGTATGTGTCTAGCGAAAGTAGAACTCTTTTTTTGACAAAAAAGGGATGGTATTCAGGATATGAAGGATAGCATATTCAAAAAGAAACTATAGTTCTTATATTAAGACAGATTACGTTTGACTAATTAACAATTATCTTTATTATCTTTATTTTGTTATTATAATTCTCTTCTTAATAGACCAGAAGCATATGGGGCGAATAAACCACCTAGATCTAGATTAATTTCTTACGGTCTTAGAGTGTAGCCTTGGTACTCAAGTTTTAGAAAGTATTTGATAAATAGGCTAAAAACGGAGGAGATGCTCTCCAGCACTCTCCTATGCAGTGCTTATTTGAGTCAAGGTAGTACCATGTACTTATTCAAAAATATT
Source organism: Sarsia tubulosa (assembly GCA_036873855.1). Classification (NCBI taxonomy): domain Eukaryota; kingdom Metazoa; phylum Cnidaria; class Hydrozoa; order Anthoathecata; family Corynidae; genus Sarsia; species Sarsia tubulosa. The sequence continues at coordinate 3,612 of JAYJMI010721163.1, forward strand.
TGAGGAGGAGATGAAGAAAAATGTATTCAAAACGTTTCTTCCATATCTGGTTCCGGAGATATTTACATTTATTGGACCTAAATTCAGCACTTTTTGCTATTTTTAAATGACGTCAGAAAGTTGTCAGCATATAGTCATTTAAAACAAGTCCGACCAGAAAGATCTTTTTAAGCACTATCGGAAAATTGTATTGTTTGCTGTATTTAAAGAAGTCGTTCAATAGATACAAGAATTTCAAAATACTTAAAAATCCATATTTTTGCTGAGTTAGCATCTTTTTACCATTTTTTAGTACTTCAAAATCCATATATTTTCAACTATCCATATAATCCAACAACTTTTCAACTCGACAAACAATACGATTTTTCGAAAGTGCTTAAAAAGATCTATCTGTTGGACTTGCATCAATTGATTAGAAATATGCTGACAATTTGCTGACGTCATTTGAAAACAGCAAAATAAAGCTGAATTTAGGTACGTTAAATGCAAGTATCTCTGGAAGCAGATATGGAAGAAACATTTTGAATACATTTTTCTTCATATACTTCTCGAGCCAGATGCAACTAGAGTATTAGTTTTTACATTTGAAAAAAATATTTTTGAATAAGTACAAGGTATTACCTTGACTCACATAGCACTGCAAAGGAGAACGCTGGAGAGACGCTCCTCCGTTTTTAGCCTGTCTACCAAATATTTTCTGAAACTTAAGTACCAAGGCTACACTCTAAGACCATTAGAAATTATTCTAGATCTAGGTGGTTTATTTTCCTCATATGCTCTTGGTATATAATGCTTTACTATTTATTAATGGGAAACTGGAGGATAAGGAAGCGTTTTTTTAATACTTAGATAATTTAGATAATTTAGATAATTAGATGAATTTAAAAGTGTTGACATTTATTTTTGAGTTACTCGTTAAAAGCCAACCTCGTTCCCAGAATAAATATTCGCTAAAAGAGAAGATACCGCCTTGTCTATAGGGCACAAATCTCTATAAGAAAACAACAATAAACATTCACTGCAATAATTAGAAACTGGTGTGAATCCGTTTTTGGCGGTGTTTAAAATAAAAATGTAAATATAACGGAGATAACAGTTTTGTTTTCATAATTTATTGCCAAAATTATAGAGTTAAATTTCAGCGAGCTTTTTCCTTTACTTTACAAAGCTCTATGCTAAGCGTCGTATATATATTTTTTATTCTACATCAAACAAATAAAAAACTAAATTTTCTTCTTATGTCTCCAAAAAGTGCACGTGTGCACGTGAACAAACAGTGCACGTGCACTTCCACCGTTAAAACTAGTTACATAATGAACGCGATATTCCAATATTCAATAGAAGTTTAAAGCGCTGTTAATGAAATTTAACGTTTTTTCAAAATTTTGTTCCTCTTGGTGTTGTATTCTTTATGCACCTTCAGTTGAATACTTTTCGATTTTTCCAGTTGAATACTTTTCGATTTTTCCAGTTGAATACTTTTCGAGTTTGATTCATCGGTATAACAAAATCGAAGATCGGTGCTTATTATTCGCTTTGTACGATTTGTTCTTGGCTCGTATTGTAAGATATCAAGTGAATAACATTGGTCTTTACCTCGAGATGTTTTTACCATTCGATTACAAACATCATACTGATTTACTGTCGAGTAAGGTTTGTTCTTGATTGTTGGCCTTTTGTTCTTTCTTTCTTCTACACCAAGGTGCAAAAAAGGTTGATTTGATTGAGCATTTTTTACTTTTTGACAAATTTCAATTCTTTTTTTATCATTTATCCATAACCGTTTTTGTTCGAGCTCGATTTCTGTGCATTTCTTGCCATGAATACTAGCATAACATAAAATCTCAGATTTCAGATTTTCCTGTAGATACTTGTTATTATTATAAGCATATCTTATATTTTTTACTGTTGTTGGAAACTGGCTATTTCCAAAAGCTTCAGTTTTAAGCCAACGAAGTCGTGTTTCTGGAGCTTCAGGGCAAAGGCTCTTCCAGCGTTTTTCTGGTTTTGCATAAATACTGAATAACTTGTTATACAACATGTCTGGTCTTTACAAGAACCCTGATTGTATTTTCCAAAAAAAAATTTGAAACTCCTATAATTTATCCGCCACATGAGATAATCGCTATATTTCCAACATTCTACAAATGACGTCTCAAAATTCATTACCATGCTAGGAAAGATTTTTTAAGGATGAAAAAGGATTTAATTTTTTTAATTTCCGTTGTTGAGTATGTAATTTTGAAATAAATTTAATCTTTCAAGATTTATTAAATGGTGTAAAAACAAACAGTTTTATAAGCTGTATTTGCCACGATGTCTTGTCAGGAAATCTACAAGGATATTAATATTAACGAGCAGCTTGACGGAAGAAAAATTTGCGCATACAGAGGCTTTTAGTACTATAAGTATAAATATATACTATACTATAAATATGTACTATACTACCAGAAATATAAATAACGACACATTTATATCAGAGATATGCAATTAATCTTTTACAGACATTCCTTCCATTTGAAACGTTAAATAACGTTTTATCGTCTTAATGACGTCATTTTTGAGTATCGTCCAAATTTCTTTATGGCAACTACTTACTGACTTTTAAAAATGTTTTTAATGCTTTTAATAAGTACATTTTCTATCAATCTATCACTCTATTTGATAAATATGTGCAACCTCGATCCCAGGGCTTCTTACTTCTTTTTACTTTTTCCGGAAAAACTATCGAGGCATAGGCACTGGGAAAGAGTTTGAAATATGTGCTATCAAGGAGTAGATAGCTTAGCTTATCATAACTCCTCGATGTTATAGAATGAATATTGAGTTTATTTATAGAAATGACGTTAAATTTTCCGTCATTGCTTTTTTTTGGCTAACATAAGTTTTTGATATATAATGTAATATATAATATATATAATGTAAGTTTTTGATAATCTTGGTAGAAAACACTCAACAAACTTGCAAACCAGCACAATTTATACAAATATACAGCACTTCTTCCCCTAGGAAAATTGCTGGTTCACGAGTTTGAGAACGTCTCAAAATTCGATTTAACCTGGGCTCAAAATGAAGTCTGAGCGTCGTATTGGCGTCATTTTTAAGTGCCGTCAAATTTCTTTATGCCATTTATTGATTGACACGTAATAACCTTTTTCTAATTGTTTTAATAACAGAATTTCATATCAATCTTTCATTTTTATTGATTGAAATGTATTTGAGATCAAATTTTGAATTAATTAACTAAGAAATAACGTTAAATTTACATTTAATTTTCGTTGTTATTTTTTATTATTTTGATACTATGTATATAAGTTTTTGATATATAATGTACCTATATAATGTGTCATAGGTAAAAGCATGAAACACTCGAAAATTGATTTTTCTTAAGCGGAAAACGATGTCTTTACGACGTATTGACGTCATTTTTAAACGAGTTACGATTGAGATTGGTGGGATAAACTAACAATAATAGGACCAAATTTTAGCCACTTCCCTTAAGCAATAAATCAAGAAGGAGTATATCAAGTCGATGATGAAACAAAGTCTTAAAAACATTGGAAATATTCGAAGAGAGTAAAAAGGAAAACGTAAAAAGATTGAACGAAGTTAATAACAAACCTAAACGCATCGATTTTTTGATCAAGAACTGGTATGTAGTGTAAAAACCCAAACTCGTTCCCAGTCTCTTATACCTCGATATTTTTTCTATATTTTTAAAAGGACATCAAAAAGTAAAAGAGGTAAGTGGCTCTGGGATCGAGGTTGGTAAAAACCAACATTGAAATTGCATTCATGACGCTTCAACCGACTGGGCTAACCGACCGATATCAACTTAAGTAACTTATGTCACATTAAGAGAATACCGTACAATGCACAACCGGAATCCTATATATTTCTTCTTTTTTTTGTATACTCGTATGATGTGTCAACTTGTGACGGCAGTCAACTACTAATATAGTAACTATTTAGTCCGAGTCCCGCTAACGCACGGCGAACCGCACCCTTGTTCCTAGGCAACTATAGGAACCAAGTGTTTCCCTAGAAACACCAAAGGCAGATTGAGTGGTACGACGCATTCTCCCGCCCATGTGTCGAACCGGGGTCGTTAGATTGAATTGCGAATGTGTTACCATTATGTCATACCACTATGTCAATACTGCATTATGCCAATACTGCATTGTATACTACATGTGTACTACATTGTATACTACATTGTATACTACATGTATACTACATTGTATACTACATGTATACTGCATTGTAAACTACATTGTATACTACATTGTATACTACACTATGCAAATACTACTTTATGCAAATACTACTTTATGCTAATACTACTTTATGCCAATACTACTTATTGCAGAAATGCGGAAATGGCTAAAATGATTATTATTGCATGATTATTATTCTAGGTATCTTTTCATCTTATAAAAAGAGTGGATTCCAAATTTCATCGGCAATTTATTTAAGATTTGGGTGAATTATATGTTAGCCTAGTTTCGGACATCCTTACCAAAAATAAAGCCATGTTAGTATACGGGGAAACAAAACACTATTTTAGTAATGAAATAAGTTATTATTCTACTTTCGTATTTACAGATATATATTTATAAAGAATAGTTTTTTCAAAAAAACTTATAATACTATTCAAGGTCAGCAATCTTTGTCGTCCATAGGTGGTTTCACGCCCATTATATTAGTTTTTCGTTGTACGCCCATTCTATATGTTTTCACAACATTTTATAAGATGACTTAAGATGAATGTTATAGCTCTATTTTGCAGACTGATGTTATCACTATTTTTTTTAAGGTACTAAATTTTTCTTCACTATTTTGTGGGTATTGTTTACATATTCTTTGAGCTATCTCATACCGTTCATCGTATGCTGAAATAAAACAAAAGAAATTGTAATTATTTTCAAAAACAACAACCAGGTTCAAAATATTGTATCAAATTTAAAAATTTAAAATTGTTTAAAAAGATTAAAATTGATGTAAAAATGACACAAGTTCATTTGTTGTTGATGATGTATATTCTTATAACTTGCATTTAGAATCTCGATGTTTGCAAATCACGTCATTAGGCTAATCACGTTAATAGAGTAACTTACTTGGAAGACTCTTTGCATTCGTGCACGCTGCCGTTTCGTTTATTTCTAAAAATAAGAAAATCTTTATCAATAAAATTGACAGAAGATTATAAATAAAATTTTGTCATTATATCATTTCTTAAGGGAAAAAGGATAGTTCTTAGGAGAACAATAAATAATGAGGTAGACTTAATTTAAACTTTATTCCCACGTTCTGTCGTAAGTCCTTTACTATGACGGTGGTAATGGGCTTCATTAATTACGCCAATTATTAATCAAGCCTTATTACTATAAGTCTAGTCTATTACGTTAATTAAACCTTATTACGGAGCCATTACATAGACAAGCGAGAAGCAGAAGCTTAGATAAAAAGTAAAAAAAGTAAATAAGTAAATTCAAATGAAAGAAAATAATTCAACTTACTGTACCAAATATGATCTATAACTGCATATTGACACAATGCTAAAAACAACAAAAAGCAATGGTCAATATTTACCAAGTGGTCAATAATCACCAAGTGATAATAAAGGTCAATAAAAACAATTATCAACAAATACTAAGTAAAGACCTGTTCCAATCCGAAATTTACATAACAAAAAAAGTAGTAAACAAAATCTAATCAAAGTATTCGTTCTATTAAAAAGGCCGAGAGACCCGAAATGCGTATAGTGATTATTATGAAACGTAAAAACGGAAAACGCAAAAACTGCGAAACGGCTTTCGAAGTTCAATAGACTATATCTAGTCTAGCTGATTTGCGACATAAAAAAAGAAGAAACTTTAAAAAAGATGGTAAACATTTATTTTAAGAAACGACAATGTGTATAGGATCAATCTGATAAATGTAGTTGCGATAGATACAATCTACCACAGCTGCCGCAAACAAAATTAAAAGATCTAAAATCAGCAGATAAAACAAGAATGGATTATGAAAACAAATAATATCTCTAGTAACATTATCGGAAGTGACCGAAAGATTTTCAAAGTTTCTATTTATGTTTTGTTATCTAAGTTTAACCGTCAAGTTGGCAAGCCTACAAGTAAGTTTAGCTCTCAAGTTGGCAAGCATACTAGTAGAACTTCCGTAAACAACTTAAGCACTACTTACTCGGTGCTGTGGTAGTAATCTTCAGTGACTTGTCACCTGGTAACGAAGTTACAACAAACTGATAGGTGAATGCTAGTCGTATAAAGAATGATTGTCTGTAAATGAAGTTCTAAAAGAAGAAGAACAATTGAATAAGTCAACACCACGTGGTAAGTTCTCTCAGCGGTCACGTGATGTATTTATTGCGTCACGTGGCCGCTAGATTTATATTGGTATTGGTTGGTTTTTAATCATAGTATTTTCAAAACATACACAAAACATACTGTTTTCAAAACATAGACAAAATTATTTTTTTTGAATCTTTTTTTCATTAACGGAAATATGATATAGAAATATAAAAAATATTTCTTTTAAATGTTTGTAAGCCCTAAAAATACATATGATGGTTTTTGTTTAGAGATTAAAATAACTTCATTAAAACATGATGACAGTAACCTCCGCAAGGCTTTAGCAAGGCATTAATGTATTTCTCAAGCAGGAATTTTAGCAAGGCTTTGGGATTTAATCTGTCATTTCGATATAACCTTGATATAATTGCATTGATTTTTCCCTTTTATATAAAAGATCATGATGAAAGCTGTAGTAAAAAACAGATAAGCCGATATTTACATTTACTTTCGAAATCCTATTTTTAAATTTGTTTTCAAATGAAGCATATCCGGTCCAATGCGAATTTCAGAAATATTAAGGATGTCATTTTAATAAGAAACAACTTAAACCATTGTATTAGCAATTTCAGCGTCCATCTTTCAATTTGTATGTAAGCCGACACGCAATATGGTAAATACAAATTTTTTTTTTGCTTGTTACTTAAAAAAAAAAAAATTTCGGTCGTGCGTTCCGCCAACCCCACTTCGGCCAGAATTTCTGCATATCTCTTCATATAGAATATATACGATTGTCATATCATTTTACCCATATATAACTGTTTCTATACTTTTTTACAGCACAAAATAAATTGGAAATGCAAGTAGTAACGGATTTTAATTTTTAAAATTGTTGTACTTTTATTAAAGGAAAGTGAATTTAATATTTTTGGTTTCTCGTCAAGTTTACCCGCAGTTTGCTAGCAGATTTGAATTTTTTTTTTAAAAAAAGAAAATTGATTTTAAACTGAAGAAAATTGATTTTAACCTGAAGAAAATTGATTTTAATTGAAGCTTTGAAACAGATTTATGGGGTATAAACATTGACCAATTAAAACCCAAGACAAATTTATTAATTTAGAATGTCATATTTTAATTGGAACTTCGAGTCAAGGCTTGCTTGCTTTTGATGAAGATTTCAAATATTCTTTGTTATTTTCACGCAAATAATTTCTAAATTTATTGCTTACCAAAGTAATTTACGCGAATACTTAATGAGTAATCACTTTACGAGGGTGGTCTAAAATTACTGGTTACGGAAACAACAAAATATAGACTCTAATTCGCCACTAATTATCAAAATAATAAAGCAATTGATGCGTCAACGACAAGCCACCCCCGTTGTAAACTGTAATTGCGAATAATTTGATTTTTGTCAATTTACGCCAAAAACCCTATTACTATTACGTACAGTTCGTATTAAGCTGATCCGTTTTGGATCACTAGTTTTTGCATTTAATTAATAATACCTGTTTAAAATACGAAACTGCTCAATATTGCATATCACGTGATCAAACACCAATTACAAGAAAAAAGCAGCAACAGGAACTTAATAATTGATCCAAAAGGGAAAATCTTGCTTGCCAAATGTAGCTCAAACACAATGCAAAATAACAGGAACAATAGAAAGAACAGGAACAAATGAAATTGCCATAAGGAAATACGAATTATATTACGTAAAACTTGTAAAAGAGTGTCTTACTTTCTCTTTTGTTGATACGAAATATTGAACTGTTTCTTCACCATCGTACATTTCTACTAAATAGCCCCAGCAATCTATGAAAAAAAATCTTTATATTAATACTATTGTTTGATTCCTCTTGCTTGCCAAAAGAGGTTTGATTCCTCTTGCTTGCCAAAAATTCGCTATTGTTTGTTTCCTTTGATTTAAACTCTAATTCCTCTTTGCTTGTGTGGAATGGGCGAAGTCCGAGGACTGCGAACGAATTTAAAGAACACTGAGCACTAGTTTTAAGATTGACTCGATTTAAAAGCGAGGAAGAAGCTCTTGAATAAGCTGCCGCCAACGTGAAAGGACCGTTCTTCTATGTACATATATAGTTATGACAAGATGTTATAATTGTTAGTTTAATTGACATATTTAAACCATCCCGTTTGTATCCTATAAGTATCTAAGGCAGCACATGCAACACTTGAATAAAACTCCCTATTGTTTGATTCCTTTAATTCCAATTCTGGTAATAAAAATGCTTGACATGGAATAGTTAAACAAAGATGCCAGATTTCCAAACAGTTCATTTCTTGTCTCTTGTTTATATTTTTTATTAAATGTCATTTTGCTTTTTGTTTGCGCATTGACAGATAATAGAAATAAAGGAAATTGATAATAAAAAGAACAAAACATCTGAACAATATTTTATTGGCATAGGATCTTTTTTCCGGTCTCTTCGTAAACGATGACTTAAAGAAACCATTAACAATTAAGCTTTTTACACGTCTTTAAGTCTATTCAATTAAAAAACTTAGCAATTACCCAGTTACATCAAAAAAGATTTTTATTTTAGTTACAGAAAAATTACATTGATTCATTAAGATAATATAGCATATTTGGGAATCAGGAGCAATGTAAAAGAGATTTGCTGGTGATTGTTAGTAATATAAATAAAATGAACGAAATTCCTTGTTGTTAACATAGAAATACTTAAAAATAATCGTATAGCTTTCCACTTTCCTACTGAAGATAAGTTCGAAAGTAATTTATTCCGCAATTTTCCACAATTCCGCATTCTTCCTACTGAAGATAGCTAACTTTTCCATAATTGATTTTATACCCTACCTTGATTTGATCGTTTCTTTGCGATTTTTAATTCAAACATAATTGAAAGTTTTCCAGAAGTATCTTCTCTGTAAGTAGCACTTATATCACCAGGGTAGTCATTACACAATGGATAATATTTTGAACATTTGTTTAAGTTTTCTAAAGTTTCTTCTGATATACTAGCTTCTAAAAGAAAAACAAGATAAGTTTATAGAAACATAGAGCCAATATTTTATTCTAATATTAAATATGATGCAAGAATCCGGGAAAAAATTATTCCACTTAGAGGAGCAAATTCTTTTCTTTACTAAACTCACCGTGGGCACTTTCAATAAGATATAAGGGAATTTAAAAATATATATAAAATGAATTTAATGTTTTAGATGTGTATATTGAGACTATTTATTTAAAGGTTATTGGAATATCTCCTGCCCGACAAAGACTAGGTACCAAGTCCAAGGAAAACGGTTTTTAACCAATCAAAAGTTTATATTTGGTTGTACTATCTATAATCTATACACAATACGTAGCAATAAGGATCAATACTGAAACACATATATTCGATAATGTAGTTTAGGATTTTTAATAAGACAAATATATCTTATTTGAAAGCTGTCACGTGTTATTAACAAAACTTTTATTATAATTTCTATT
>JAYJMI010721274.1:0-25940 GCA_036873855.1 Sarsia tubulosa
CCCGCCTGACTTCTCCGCGGCTTTGTCCAACTTACAGTTACCTATTAGGCTTCGCTAATTGGTAACTTCAGGGTTATCAGGTGAACACCTGATAGTAATCGATTCATAATACGATATTATTTCTAAAGTAGCAGAGGATGCTTTTACCTCTACTAAATTAAGCTGAACATTATCTGCTCAGTTACTCAGCAATACATACCCAATAAATACATGACTATGGATCGATTGACTCTTCGCCGCAAACGAGTGAACTCTACCAAGCTCCAGTCCCGAGCTCAGTCACTGAGGCCATTTTAGTGGAAACTTCCGACGCTCAATCGATATCCTATGATGTGGACCAAGGAGCTATCAGGGTCGGTTTATCACTGCCGAGTAACGTAGACTGGGGCTATACTATAGAATTAACTAACTCATCAAATGAGGCCTGCAACCTGCCATTGGTCTTTAATGAGTTGAATCGTAGAGGCATTACTGGGACCAGTATGTTGCTTCAGTACGAAAATGATGGAAGCCCCTTAGGGATTCCGGTGCAAATTTCTAAAAACTGGCATGTGAATGCCGGTGTTCTCTATGCGGGATCGTGGATTCGAGGATTTACTCAAATCCTGCTGCAACCTGGCGAAACTAAGCGTATGCGTTTGCAGGTAGTTACTGGCTACTGGGGGGATGCCGCTGCGGCATCGCATGCACAGCTCTCACTTATTGGCTATGGTGGAAATTGGAAATGGGACCAAGCGGCTCTCGGCTCTTGGGGAGAATCTATAACTTACGACCCCACCTATCATCTAGCCCGTGCGATGATGGCCGACGTTCGACCTACTTTTACGACTCCCATGAATGCGAATACTCCGACTAATAATTGGACGGAAAATTCGGGTGGTGGCAATTTCCTGACTTACTTTGATAGCACCGGTCAGTTTCGTTCTTGGACTCGCCTGAAGACTGCCTATCGTTGGGCAGGGCCTAATATCGCGGAAGTGCTTTACTCCGGGGTAACCGATGACGAAAAAATTCGTTTCACTTACACAACTAGAACGGTATCTACCAATGAATATCATCGTCGATTTCATGGCTATAAATATGAATTCATTGGGGATGTTATTTCGCCGAACAGTTTGGTTTTTCATCAGATGGCAGCCGATTACTATCGTTTTTCAGAATTCGATAACTATTATATCGGTGGTTTAAATGGGCTTGATGGCAGCTACAATTTCGCTTCTGCACAGAATGGTTATTTTACTCAATTCTCCTTCTCAGATCAGTGGCTGGTGATCGAAGATAGCGTAATAAAAGATAGTGTTGAGAAGTTTAAGACCAATCGTGTATTGATTGATCGGGGAGCAACATTAAATGGTAGTCCATTCAATACCTACATGCATGGAAAAGTGATTGGAGGGCGGAAAATGTTGTTTGAGCTCAGTTCAAATTCTATTAGCCGCTCTTACACTTCGGGCGATATTGTGGAAGGTGAATTGGAATTTATGATGACTCCGAAACAGAGTAGCTATTATTGGGGCACGGATACAGAGTTTGCGGGCCGCTTGTCTAGCTATACCGCTGCATGGCATGCTGCGAATGATGAATTCACGTATAACCATGATTTAGTAAGCACGGTGCATGCTGGACTCGTATAAAAAAATATCCACTTGAAATTAAAGCGGTTAATACTGGTGGTGATCTAGCTCGTTTTACTATCGCTGGTGGTATCGGCCATATTCCAGTCGTTCTACGTGACGTCGAGCCAGGCTCATCACTTGAGGTCCAGCGATATGTTGGCGCTGGCAATTGGGTCTCGTTACCAGGCGTTGCCATTGATGCGCATAATTACTATCAAGGCGTGTTAAATTCTGGCGGAAAGATGGACTATGCTTTCAGTATCCCGCGTGGCTCTGCAAATTTAAATGCGAGCTGGAAGGTGCGCGTAATCATAAAAGGAGTGGCCAACTGATGAATTCGATCAAATTGGATTTTGAAGTCATATGATTTATAGATTAGACAATTTCGTGCGGACGAGCCTTAATCTTGCGGCTTTGCTGGTGTTGCTCTCCAATCAGACATACTACTGAATCTTATTGCACAATGAAAGAGGTGGTTCTGATCGGACTGACGCCTGATACTTCAGTTCAATTGACTATGAAATGCCTAATCGCTTTCAGAGAAGAGCCCGAACTTGTGAGCTTGATTGATTGCGGCGGGAGCATTGTTGACGCCAAGTTTCTCGTATACGTGAGCAACATGAGTATCTACCGTGCTATAACCGATTCCCAAATCATCGGCGATTTGCTTTTTGAGTTTTCCTTCCGCGATTAGATTGAGTACCTCAATCTCGCGTGCCGTTAGAGTGATCGATGGTTTGCCTTTGGGTAGATGCTTTTGTAGCGTATTCAAGAGATACTTCGCCACGCTTGGATCTAGTGTAGCGCCGCCACTGACTACGGTATGTATGCCGTCTGTGATGTCGCTGAGTGATGCAGATTTGAGTAGGTAGCCAGATGCTCCCATTGAGATTGCTTCGAGCACATCGGCTTTGTCATCGGATTGTGTGAGGATGATGATTTTCACTGCTGGCACAGCTTCTTGTAATAGTGGAAGTGCCTCTAATCCATTCATACCAGGGAGATTTAAATCTAGCAGAATAATCTTTGGTATTTTCTCTTGGACGCTCTCGTTTAAGCTCCGCAATGCAATTTCGGCAGTTCCAAATTGTGAAATTAGTTCAATTTCGGCTTCGTCCTCAAGGGCGAGTCGGATGACTGCGCTGAATTCGCGGTTGTCTTCAACCAGCATTACTTTTGTCTTTTTTTTCATTTAATAATACCGAACTTTCGATTGTTCAATTTTAAGGTGATTATTGTGCCAGTGCCTTGTTCGGGGGGGCTCACTTGAACACGAGCACCGAGGAGGCGCGAGCGCCGGGAAAGTGATTTTGGGACAGAGTCGTCTTGATGCATTGGTATGCCGAGACCATTATCGGTAATCACTAAGTAAACTGCTTTTTTATTCGCAACTAATTCGATTCTGACGCTAGTGGCACCGGAGTGGCGAATAATGTTTGTTAGGGCTTCTTTGTGAAATAAGCAAAGGTCAATTCGTTTGCGTGCAGTGAGTTTTTCTAAAATCGTTTCACCTTCGAATATGATTTCGTAATCCAAATCGGCGAGAAGTCGGGCTGCGGTGCGGCGCATGTCAGAAACCAAGTCTTCGTAGAGGCCTTTGGATTCCAGCATGTTGGTGCAGTGTCTCGCCGCAGACCCTGTCCGCTCTGTAAGGCTACGTAGTTTAGACAGCAAATTAGTCAGCTTTACCGGATTGGGTTGGGATTTTTCTGCGAGGTCACTGAGCAGTCCAATGGCGTGTAGGTTGGCACCGAGCTCGTCGTGTAGATCCGCAGCGATACGCTCGCGAGTTTGAAAAATTGCTCTCTGTCGTATATTACGTTCAATCAGGATTATAATAATAGTGATAGTGAATAAAATGGCTACGATCCAAAGCAGCCGATTTAGATTTCTTTGTTGTTTCTCGTAGCGCTCGTTGAGTAAATCTGTGAGAATTGGCAAGCTTCGTTCCAGTTCGTGTCTTTGCTCCAGCTCAGAGAGCCATGCTCTGATCGGCATGATGGTTCCATAAAGGTTGCGGCCGTCTGTTAGGGCTGCAGTATTTCGCTCGTTCTGGGCCTCGAAATTAAGTTGGCTAGGTGCACCGAGTGCTCGATTTTCGCCCTCTTGAAGAATCTCAATTTCGGCGAATCCGATGAGCGTTTGGATTTTAGATCCTTCTTTGTAAAGGTAAGGTTCAAGCGCGATGAAACGAAAATATCTAGCGCTTATTTTGTCGAAACGACGCATAATAATGGGGCCTGCATCGAAGAGTGTTTCTTCTCGGTAATCGACGACAGTGAATGCATCTGAGAAGTCCGACTTGAGTGCCGCTTCAATGATCATGTGTTTGGGGATTGCGTAGTCGTTCGGTGACGCTTGAGGGATGGTATCGGTTACATCGACGGTATGCAGGTTAATCTGATTGATACTCTCGGACTTCCCCAGGTCTATAGTGATGGCAGGTTGGTTCGCGGCATCTGGAGGGCTGACGTAGGCGAGGCTGCGTGTGCCCTTGGCGGTGTCCATTAGGTAAGGGAAGAATCCATCGACTAAGAATCGAGGCCTACGAGAGCTGTATTGGTTACCTCCCTTGGATGACGTAGTGATGGTCTTATTCAGCGCGACATTCTCGCGACCTTCAAAAGCAAGTACTTCAGCCAATTGGAGGATATACTGATTGTCCCAAGCGCGCGTAGATAACTTCATCGCTTCAATGCGAATCCACGAAGCTTTGATGGGATCTATAGGTATATTCAGTGGAGCAATGCGCGGCAAAACATCGTCTCGCTTAGTATATTCTGCTACGACGGTTCCTTCCTTATTAACGTTGGTGCCGCAGCGAATACGAAACTCTAGGGGGAAGGCATCGCCGACTAGTCCCTTTTTAGAACTGCGCCAAATAGTCGGCACTAGCGTAATGGTGTCTAATGTATGTGCGGTTCCAAGATCGATTTCTACCCATTCAATTGCTGAGCTCGTCTCGTGGGTATCTGAGCGGTAGCCAATAGATCCGACACCGCTACGCATCGTGAAGGAGGCCAGCTCGTTCAGCTCATTCTGTATCTCATTGACCAGATTTTGAATTTCGATGGTCGATAGTGCTTCAATGTCGACTAAGTCTTCAACATGCCAAGAATTGCCATCGGCCATTACCTCACAGAAAGAAAACCATAGGGTAAATGAGAGAAGGAAACTCTGTTTGAGAAAACGCCACATTGGCTATTAGGAGGAGCGGTTGATTGTTTGCGAGTCAAATGCAATGACTTGTTCGAGTCAACTTTTCGAGAATACCGGCATTCATCGTGTAAACACGCGATAATTTTGGTGCCGATTAATGATAATATATAGATTTCAAATGAGATTAGATAAGTTTGTCTCTCAGGTTCAGTCGGATTTTACTCTACCTTATCGATGTTAGGGCCGCCCGCTGAGCTGCTCGCACTCACACGAACTGTGTTGTTTCCACTACCCAGTAGCACGGGGATTGAATCAGAGGCCCAACTGGACCAGCCTCCAGTCGTCGCGAATGTTACGGTTCCAACAATGACTCCATTGACACTGATGTTGCAGGGGCGATTTGCGCTGCTACCGAGAGCATATCGAAAATCCAAAGAAGTTAGACCGCCATAGCTGCCGCCGTTAATATTGTTCCACTCGAAGTAGGAACCATTGCCGCCCATGTCGACGAAGCCGGAGCCATCAAAGCCGCTGCCGCTTGACTTCACTGAACAGCCTGAAATGGTAGTGTAGCTCTCTGCTTGTTTCTTAGTTATTGCGACGTCATTCACCAGTGCATCCATGAAGTCGACATTGGGTCCTCCAGCGCTCGTGCTTGCAGTTAAACGCACGACATTCTCGCCACTAGGTAGATCAAGAGTTATCGATGCGTCTTGCCAATTGCTCCAACCGCTTGTAGTTGGAAAACTAACAGTTCCAGCCGTAATTCCGTTTATACTGACAGTGCAGTTGCGATTTGCACTTGAGCCAATGGCGTAGCGAAAACTCAATGTGCGACTACCACCGGTGCCGCCGGCTACGTTATCCCACTCAAAGTAGGAACCATTGCCTCCCATATCAGCATAACCGGATCCACTGAATCCGCTGTTTGAAGACTTTATGGAACACCCTGATGTGCTTGTATAATCTTCGCCTTCGTAAGTATAGTCGGCTGTGACACCTGTTATACGTATTCTCCAGCTTGCACTTAAATCTGTTGTTGGGCGTTTTATGGAAAATGCGTAGTCGAGGCTGCCACTCGTATTGTAGTAGCCTTGGTAGTAATCGTGATCACCTGAACTTGCTAGTTCATAGTCGACCCAAGCGCCGTTGCTAAAGCGTTCGACGTGCAGGGCTACGCCGTCAGATACATTATTGAGAATCACAGGGACATGTCCTATTCCGCCGCTATTTATTGTGAAGTCTGCTAAGACGGATCCATTCGCCGCTGTAATCTCTAGAGGGTAGTTGTTGGTTTTAGTTCCCTTAGACATCGATACGCTAAGGTTCCGGTTGTAGCGATACTCATCATGGACGGCGTTCCAGTCTGCACTGTAAGTTCCTAAGCGTGACGCAAACTCAGCATCGCCGCCCCAGTAGTGTGCGCTTGATTTTGCCGGCATGATAAAGGCAACTTCGCCCTCAACTACATCTCCGGAATTGTAAGACCTGGAGACGGACTGTGCGCTCAAATCAAATAGCATTTTATCGGCACCCCAAGACCGACCATATCTATGCATGTAGAGATTAAATGGCGAATCATTGAGTGTCGAATCCATTGCGAGGATACCGCGATGAGCATAGGATGTGTCACCTCCATTTGTTGTTGTATCGTCAATGGACAACCAGCGATCCCGGAAAAACATTGCAGATCCCTTATATGTGTTTTCTCCAGGGGAAGAAGTGTAAGTACTCATCAGCCCACCTGTCCATCCGCGGTAGTAGTCTGTGAATACTGATCCTGTGTAATTATCCGCAGCCATTTGATAAAAAAGCAGTCGTGTTGGAGATGTCACGTTACTTAAAAATTCATACTTAAATTTGTGAAATTTGCGGTGATAATCGAGTGTAGCAACGCTACGAACTGTATTCGTATAGCGAATTTTATCATCATCGGTAACTCCAGTATACAAAACTTCGGTGATGTTTGGCCCAATCCAATTGTAGCAAGTCTTCATCCGCTTCGAAAAGCGGAAGGTATTAGAGTTATCATAATACAGTAAAAAATTTCCACCTCCGGCATTCTCTGTCCATTGATGCGAGCCGCCTGAAAGCCCTGTTGTAAAGGTGGGGCGAATGTCTGCGAGGTGAGCTCTACCAGCATGCCTAGTGGGGTCGTAAGTTAAAGCTTCGCCCCAAGCACCCAATGCTGACTCATCCCATTTCCAGTTAGCTTTTGGACTCCAGCCCACTAAGGAAAGGTTTGCATGAGAGACCGCACCAAAATCGCCGCCTCCCCAGTAGCCGTAAACGACCCGCAGGCGAAGTGTTCTCGATTCTCCAGCTACTAGTGGAATCATTGTGTAGCCGCGCAACCAAGTTCCCATATGAACAGTCGTCAGACTTTTATGCCAGTTTTTTGAGATGTGTATGGGTATTCCATAGGGTGTGTTATCGTCTGCATTGGCTAGCAGCATAACAGTTCCTGTAACAGCGCGCACAGAGGGCTGATCAAATATGAGAGGAACGTCTTTTGCTGAACTTGTTGGATTCGTTAATGTGATGGTGTACTCATCAACTCGATCTTTGTCGGCGGGGTAGGAAACAGAGTCGGCTGGGACACTTATCTTAAGCGCCGCCTCATCTGAGTCGTAGCTTTTGGCTAGTGATGCTCCCGTCGCGTCCTTGATCGCAGATGTAATGTAACTGGATGCGTTCAGTGGTGCGTATGAATTGTTGGTATGTGGGCTGAAGGCTATAGATGTAGTTCGACTGCTGGTATCTACCAAGTGCTGGGTTCCAGAGGGCGAAATGACTTGAATCGTAGTCCGTGTGACTGATGAGATATTTTCTAGATCCAGTTTGAATGTCACGTGATCCGACCAGGCTGTTACTTCTAAGCGGCCGCGAGCGCTTAGCTGGGAGCCATCAGACGCAGTAAAGACTAAGCCGGTATGATCAAAGCGCTGCACGTATCGGTTGCTCTCAATCAATCGCACATACATTTCATCGCTGCTATCTTGAACGATCGCAGAATTACAGGTGTAGCGCTTATTGCCCACATAGGCGTAGAGGTTTAGCGTTGCTGGTGTAAAGGTCGAAACATCCTGAGTTAGAGCCGATATATAATTTGTTCCCGTTAGAGAATTGTATCCTGTCAGTTCAAGCGTATCACATTCTAACCTTAGACTGTAATATCCGGTTTGGACGACCAAATCCGGATTAGATCTGGCATTCGCATTGCCAAGGAAGGATTGTCGCATGGGGTAACCGTTCTCAAAATAGAGGTAGGTATAGTCACGATTGATATTTGATAGCACAGGCGTGCTGCCTAGACAGAATAGAAAGGTTGCGAGTAAGGATCTATAGATATTTGTATATTGAAGGGGCATCTGGGTAAGGAACGTTCGTGTCGTGAACAGCTGAGCTTCTTTGTAGAATGGCAGCTGTAGCTAAGACTTTTAAGTTAACTGATAAACTGTGCTGAAAATGGGGATAAGCACAATTGAGGAGACTTCAGGATTGTATCATGCTCTCAGTAAAAGAACATCCTGTGTTCACGGGATCGTTTTGATTTTTGAGAGCATGATACAATCCTGGTTGAATTGACGCAGTGGTCGCCGCATAAAATAATTTCGTATATCGCGACATCATTTGCCTAAAGTCACTTTATCCGGTATATACCTGATTTTCATGGAGCGATAATCTGTTATAGTTTGTAGCCTTGGTTACACGACTAATACATACTCTGCTTAATGATACATTCTATTCTAAAATTCCTCGCTGGTGCTTCATTTTTTTTAGGAACTGTCGTTTACTTGTGTGCATCAAATATCGAAGAGAAGTGTTTGGTAAAAGATGAACGCATTGTTTTTTTCGGCGATTCGATTACCGCACAGGGTGCTCGACCAGATGGCTATGTGACTTTGATTTCGCGAGCGATTGCCGAGGCGTATCCGCAGCAAGGTATTCAAGTTTTCGGTGCCGGTGTTGGTGGTAACAAGGTCTCGGACTTAATGGTGCGTTTGGATCGAGATGTCCTGCGCAAGCGTCCAGATACGGTTGTCATCTACGTAGGCATCAATGATGTCTGGCATTGGACTAAGCCGCATCCATTGACAAAGGCTCCTCGCGAAGGGACCACCGCAGAAGCTTATGAAGCTGGCTTGCGATCACTGGTTCAACGAGTTCAGGCTTCTGGTGCGCGCGCGATCCTCTGCACGCCCTCTGTGATCAGCGAGGTTGTTGACCCAGAGGATCCCAATTTTATTCGACTCGAACAGTATGCGCAAATTGTTCGAGTCGTGGCGGTAGAGACGGATTTACAATTGATTGATTTGCGTAAAGCTTTTGTGGCTTATCTTTCGGAGCACAATAAGCAAAACCTTGAACGTGGAATGCTGACGAAGGATTTGGTGCATATGAATCAACTGGGCAATCGCTTTATTGCGCAACAGATTTTAGCGTCTCTAAATGTTCCCGCTGAAGTATCACAATTGGAGCTTCTGCAGTCTCAATTACCTGCGTTTTCCGGTTCGAATGCAGACTTAGATCTTTATTTATTGATCGGACAGTCAAATATGGCTGGCCGGGCACGGATTCCTGCTGAGGCGATGGCTGATCTTGCGCATTGCTATCTTTTAAATGACCTCAATCAGTGGGAGGTTGCTAGTAACCCGCTTAATCGTTACGCGTCGATTCGGAAAACTATTTCTATGCAAAAACTCAACCCGGGTTACATGTTTTCTTTGAAAATGTCGGCGGCGAACCCCGAGCGCTCAATTGGTCTGATCTGTAACGCATTGGGTGGTTCGAAAATCGAGTCCTGGGAGAAGGGCGGTCGACTCTACGAAGAAACCATCGCGCGTGTTAAGATCGCGCAGAAGAGTGGTCAGCTTAAAGGAGTTCTTTGGCATCAGGGGGAGTCGAATTATACTGATGCGGATTATTTGCCGAAACTGGTGCAGCTTATCGAGAACTTACGTAAGGATCTTAAAGATGAGTCGCTGCCATTTATTGCCGGTCAAATCAATGCGGTTCCTTTGATTAACGATCAAATCGCACAATTGCCGAGTCTGGTTTCGCATACCGCTTATGTGTCCTCAGGTGGCTTAGTTGCTTCGGATAAGTGGCACTTCGACTCGGAAAGCGTACTGCTTATTGGGGAGCGTTATGCAGACGCGCTGATGGCAATGAGGGGTCAATCCAAAGTAGCTTCGAGTGCTCCCTAGAGCGTTTACAGGATAGGCAGACTTTTAAGAGTATGCTAGGATATGCTGTATCTACTTAATTTGTAAAAATTCCCAAAACCTCCAATCATTCCAGATCCGGCTTTGTACTTGTTACTGCGCTAGGTTTGATGGCGTTTTTTCAGCCGCTATGTCTATGCACTCTTTCTTGATGGAACTGCGAGTAAAGAGAATGCCCTTAGCTCAATATGGATCTGAAAATAATGATAAATAAAGTAATTCAGACCAGCTATCCGAGCTTGAATAATTATGAGCGTAAGAAAACGACCTATATCCAGTTCGCAAGGCAACCGGGTAAATAAATCGAACTCTCAAACGACAAAGACTGATCTAATTGCTCTAACTAAAGAATCACGATGAAAAGAATACTATGTATCGCAAGGCTGTTCGCACTATTTTTCGCGTTGTCGGCTCATGCCGCAGGCAAGGAGAAACATCTCTTTATTCTATCGGGGCAGTCAAATATGTACCGACTCGATCCAGAGGTTTCGTTCACGCCAACATTAGAGGCGGAATTCGGGGCAGAAAACGTAACGGTTGTGAAGGATGCTAAGACCAGTCAGCCGATTCGCCGCTGGTATAAAAAATGGAAGCCAGCAACAGGGGATAAGCCGAAAGCAACCGGGGAACTTTTTGACCGTCTGATGGAAAAAGTTAAAGAGGCAATGGAGGGTAAAGCGTTTGCGACAGTGACCTTTGTCTGGATGCAGGGCGAACGGGATGCCAAAGAGAGTCATGGCGACGTCTATGCCAAGAGTTTGGAGGGACTCATCAAGCAGTTGAAAACGGATTTGGGACGCAACGACCTAAACGTAGTGATTGGCCGATTGAGCGATTACGATTTGGAAAACAAAAAATACCCGCACTGGACGATGGTGCGTGAAGCGCAAATGAACATTGCTGAAGCGAACGCGCGCGGTGTGTGGGTGAATACCGATGACCTGAACGACGGCTTCAATAAAAAGGGTAAAGTAATCAAGGATGACCTTCATATGTCCGTCGAAGGATACAAAAGCTTGGGCCAACGCTTTGCCGACCAATCGATCGCGCTCATTAAAAAAGCGGGTACGCAGGATGTCGTAACCGAAGGGACGATTATCCGTCTTTGGCCGATTGATCAGGTGGGTGGCGAGCAGAACCGACTCAAAGAGGACTCAGAGGTACGAGGGGGTGGGAAAACCACCTATCGGAACATAAACGATCCTAATCTGACGATTTATCCGGCACAAAGCAGTAAGCCAGCGCCAGCGGTGGTTTATTGTCCGGGCGGAGCCTATTCCATCATTTAATAAATAAAACATTATGACAAAATATAACCAATTGAACCGTAGAGAGTTTATTATAGTCACCGCATCAGCGGTTGGTGGCTTGCTGGCCGCTCGTGCGGGTGAATTAGAAGCGACGAGTCGCATTGTCTCCTTGAAGGATGCGCATAGCGGCACATTGGAGATCGATCTGCGGATCATGAATCAATATGGAGACCAACCCAAGGCGGTGCAGGATTTTTATGCCGCTGGGCGCGCGGCTCTAATCGATGAGAATTCCGAGCAAGCGCTGGCAAAAGTCTGCCGTGACTTTAATCGCAATAAAATCGGCGGGCCGATGCTTGGCAATATCACTACAACGAGTGTGGCGCTCTGGATGCATCTGCCGGAGGCTGGGCGCGTAATCGTTCGTATGACTCCAGCCGAAGGAAGCGAAGCTCTTAGCTTTCAATCGAGCGAAGCGGCGAGGGTGCATTCCATCTCTTGCGAGGGGCTTTCTCCGGATACGACCTACACCTATGAAGTGAGCGGTGCCGACAACAAGGTTCTTGGAGAAGGTCGATTGACGACACCTCCGGCCGAGTTTTCAGATAATCCCTTCAGTATTACATTTGGCACCTGTTATCACAAGGTAGGCATGTACCGTCCGGAGTTAATGAAGTCGATTCAGGAGCGCGGTAGCCGCGCGATGCTGATTCTAGGTGATTCCGCAGTCGATGGTCGTAAGGACGATTATGGTTTGATTCAGGCTGATTATCTATTGCGCGACCTGTCCGCTCCATGGCAGCGACTCTCTGCTAATGTTCCACTCTCTGCTACATGGGATGATCATGACTATTGGGGCGACGATACGGGGGGGGCAACAACCAGACATAACAAGCCCATTAATGTGGACGGCTTGCGGAAGGCGTGGAGAACGAACTGGAATAATCCGGAGCGGGATGTGGCTCGTGAGGGCATCTACTTCTCGACACGGATCGGCCCAGTTCACTACATCGCGCTCGATACGCGCTCCTGCCGAATCAATGATCAGCGCGGTAAGCTGAACTCTTTTCTAGGCGCGGGGCAAATGAACTGGCTCAAAGAGCAGATCGAGAACTCCGATGCCGAGTGTATTGTGATCAGTGGTGGCACAATGTGGAGTGATTATATCTCGGCTGGTAAAGATAGCTGGGGCACTTGGGATACTGAAGGTCGGGAGAAAATTTTCCAATGGATTGATGCTCAGAAAGAGTCACTGATAATCCTGTTATCTGGTGACCGCCATGGAGCCCGTGCGTTTGCGATTCCTCGGCCGAATGGTGGTAAGATTTATGAACTCGAAGTCGCTGGAATGGGCGGAGTGCCTGGTCCCGGTGCCTATGGTAAGAATCGAGACGATCAGATATTTGGTTACCCCGGGCGTATTTGGGCCTTCGGTGAGTTGACCTTCAGTAAGAAAGACGAGCAGCTACAGACTGTTTTCCGTCTGATTAATGACGAAGGCAAGGAGCTGGAGACGGTTCATCTCGAAAAGGCGTAAACTCAGCCGAAATATTGACGCCTCATATATGGGCACGATTTTGGGTGGAATCTTTGTCAGGGCCATCGCTGGCGATTAGGGTAGGGTGTCTATGGTGTTGTCATTGTTTTCCGCTATAATTCGAAATTTATTTGGGAAACCATCCGATAGCAGTCCTTCTTTTGAACTGTGCCAAGGCGTGCGGAGTAAGACGATCGCGTCGAAAAACGCCTGAACCTCTTTTGTATACAGGGGTGGTAAGCGCTCGGTCTGGGAAATATAGCGTCTTTATAGAAAACTTCTCTGATCCTGTGTTTGCCCGATATTCTTCTCTCGAAAACCTGTTATTATCTGCTTGGTTACTCTGCTGTTTGAACCGGCCCGTCTTCTCGGGTCATTTGATCACCAATACGGCAGAGGGGCCACTCTGACGATTATATACACCTGATAACTCGGGTGATCGTAGCAAGTTGCTACAATTTAACAATCAATATGACAATGCGACAAAAGTCCTCCCTCCTCATCGTTCTCTGTGTGATCGCGCTCTGCAGCGCATTTGCCAGCAGCGCACTTGCCAGTGTTATTATCAATGGCGATACTCCTTGGATCGTAACGCAAGAGGATTTTGAAAATCCTGCCATTCAAGAAGCGATTCGCGATGCTGAGCGCGATTGGTATAAGGTGTTCGGCTATCCACCTGTGATTTTTAAAGATAATACGAAAAGTGCATGGAGAGGACCTGTTGTTGTTTTTGGTTCGACTGCATATACTGAGAAGTTGATTGATAGTCAGATCCCCTCTGGCAAAGAGCAGCATCGTGTGTTTATCGGGAAGGTGAAACACAATCCTGCTGTGGTTGCTGTTGGCAACGATACACGTGGCACCATCTATGCGATTTACACTTTTTGTGAGGAAGTGTTGGGGATCGACCCCATGTATATTTTTACCGATAGCGTCCCGGTCAAACGCACTGAAATTTCTCTGGATTCTAGTTTCTATTACACCTCGGAAACACCTACCTTTGAGCACCGTGGTTGGTTCATCAATGACGAAGAGATTCATGATGGTTTGCACCGTGACCCTTTGGGAGGCAATGTGATCTCCATGGAGTGGTCGGATAAGATTATCGAGAGCCTGTTACGTTGTAAGGGTAATATGTTGATCCCCGAGTCATCCCCATATCCGGATGCGACTGTTTATGATCTATGCAAGCGTCGCGCTGTCATCATTACTCACCATCATATTGCACCACTGGGGGTGAACATGATGGATTGGCCGAAGGGCGTGCCGTTTTCGTTTATCACCCACAAAGAGATTTTAATTGATGCATGGACCAAAGCCGCCGCCGCGCAAGCGGACAAGGAAGTCGCTTGGATCATCGGTTTTCGCGGTGAGTCTGACGGTGCATTCTGGCATAGTGATCCAGCAGCACCCGAGGATGATGTCGGACGTGCTGCTGTGATTGCGGAAGCGATGCAAGTGCAAACGGATATCGTGCGTGCGTTTGATCCAGACGCGACGATTGTAGCCGCGCTCTGGAACGAGCAGGGCCGGTTCTTCAACGCGGGCTTGTTGGAAATTCCTGAGGGTGTCTGCACCATGTTTGCCGATGATGGGCGTGGCTACATGCGCGACAAGGGAGATGGTTCGGATCTCAAACCCGGCGATGGCTTGTATTATCATGTCATGATGATGATGAACACGCAAAATCGCACCACTGAGGCAGTGCCGCCTGCTCGTATTTATAGTGAGCTGAAACGCTACGTAGATAAGGGTGCGACTAAGTATGCGATTATCAATGTGAGTGGGATTCGACCAGCTGTGATGTCCACTCAAGCGATTATGGACTTCCTCTGGGATGCGAAACCAGCGCTTAGCCAATTACCTGAAGTATCTATGGAAGCGTATTTACTTGAATGGCATACGACTCAGTTTGGTCCAGAACTTGCAAAACCACTCACTGCTTTGCGCTTGAAATATTATGAAATTCCTTACATGCGCGAGCGCATGCCGATTCAAGGTCGCTGGCGGGGAGCACGTGCGGAGCACCTGCTCCAATACTCGATTGTCGAGTTGTTGAAAAAATACGGAAAAGCCGTTGAAAAGGGAGAAGATATATCCGCTTTGGATGGTTATGCCCGTCTGCTTAAAGAATCGAAAGAGCCGCTTGCTGAAACTGCTGAATTTTTCCCTCCACTTTGGGAGGCGACAAAAGGCATGGAGGCGCACATTCCTGAGGCGCGTAAGGATTTCTATCAAGCTCATTTCACTTATCAAGTTGCAGTACACATGTACTCCGCCCGAGCGCTCACACACGTAATCGAAGCATTTGAAAACTATGCAGTAGATCGCGATTCTAAGGTTTTTTCTGATAAAATTGAACTCGCCTTGGTGGAGATTGAAAACGTCATCGACGAAGCACATAAAGCGGAATATGGCATTTGGGATACAATGTTCATGCACGTTCGTTTAATGGACATCTGGAGGACGCGGCTGCAATTGAAGGGGAGCCTTGCCCGTATTAACGGTCAGCCCTATACGGATAACTACCGTGGCTTTATGCGTGGATCATTTTGGGGCTCAGCCCAGTCTTATATGGAGTATGAGGAGGGGACATTCCCATACTTTTATAAACATACAGGACTCGGTTTGGATGTCTTGGAAAATGCAAAATAATTTAAATTTTTAAAACAATATATATCACATGAAATACCTCAAACACACGGAAGTATTCCTAATTCTAGCTTGTATTGCATCACTGTTGGCTCCCTTCAGCGGGCATGCGGCAGACATCGATCAGGAAGTCGGCTTGAAGATGACGGCTCACAGTGGCAAAATGGTCAACCTGCCGGAACGTAACGAGAAATTTATGGATTGGGGTCTAGGCATGTTTGTCCACTGGTCGCACGATTCTCAACTCGGTTCGGTTATTAGTCACTCGATGGTGGGAGCTTCAGATGATTATCTGGATAAATATATCAACGATCTTCCGAAGACTTTTAATCCGAAAAACTACGACGCGGATAAATGGATGGAGATTGCCAAAATCGCTGGTGTTAAATATATGGTCTTAACGACTAAGCACCACAACGGTTTCTGCATGTGGGACACCGCAACCACTGATTTTAGCATTATGAACGCGGGCTATGGTAAGGATATCGTTAAGGAGTACGTCGCCGCCTGTCGCCGTGCAGGAATTAAAGTTGGCTTCTATTTCTCTCCAGAGGATTTCTGGTTTCAGCGCGATTTTGGGGTCGAGGTGCGCCGTGTTGGAGGCACTGGTGAGGAACGAAAAGCTCTGTTGGCTTACAATAAAAAACAATTGGATGAACTCTTTAACAATTATGGTGATATTGATCTGATTTTCTTTGATGGAGGCGATAAGCGAGGTCTTACGCAATACGTGCACCAGAATTGGCCAAATGTGATCGTGACTCGTGGCGAAATGGAAACGCCCGAGCAGAAGCTACCTAAAGAACCAATGCCCGGCCCATGGGAATCTTGCTACACGCTAGGTTCGCAGTGGCAATATAAGCCGACTAATGAAGTGTATAAGGACGGCGGTAAGCTCATTTCGATGTTGATAGAAACACGCTCCAAGGGAGGCAACTTACTCCTCAATGTGGGGCCAGACCCATCGGGAGAAATTCCTTTCGAACAAGAGCGGGTTTTCCGCGAAATGGGGCTTTGGATGTTCATCAACGATGATGCCATACATGATATCCGCGCATTCGAGACTGCAGGCGATAAGAACATGCGTTTTACGATGTCAAAAGATGGGGAATCAGTTTATGTCTTTTTGTTGGAGCATACGGAAAAGAAACGTTTCAAGCGCGGTGAACGCCGGGAAATTCTGATCCCACAGCTGCGGGCGACTCCATCCACAGAAATTTCTGTATTAGGTCAAAACGACCGTGTGGTGGAATATAACCCGAAAGCAGATACTAAATCAAAGTTCACCCAAACTCCGGAGGGTCTTGAGATTTCGGTCATGCGCACACAACGAATTTATAATAATAACAGCTGGCCCAATACGATCGTGGTTAAAATTGATAATGTTGAGTTTAGCCAATAATCGTATAAAAAGGCGTCTTATCCTGTGTTGTTATGACTGCTTTCACAGGCTGTTTATATGCACAGAAGGGGCCGTGAGATCGAATGATTTGTATGAAACTCACCTCGAAATCATAGAAAGTCTGCTGGTTCAAGTAGCCAGTGATATTGAACAAAGGCGTAGTATATCAAATCAACGATGTTTGAACTGTTAGTATGTGGAACTAGCTCTATACGCCTCTAGTCGCGAACAGCTCATTAACGATCGTTAAAGGTAAATTGTGAGTGACCTAAGAAGGTGAATTGGTGATTTGGAATGCCTCTTTTGGGTGAATTTTTAGATATTTGAAATCTCCTGTGTTCACAGGATAGGCAGAATTTGTGAGGCGTGTATATTGTGTTATGAAGAATGACAATCCTGCTTCTTTATTAACTATCCTACACTTATGAAAAATATCTCAATTTTGCGTTTTGGAGCCTGTGCTCTCTTTGTTTCAACTTGCTCCACAATGAATGCTGAAGACTTGGCTGTATTCACTTTTGAAGCGGCAGGATCTCCTGCTTCTAGTGATACTTCAATTTATAGTTCGGTAACTGACTGGAACCTCGCTAATTCAGATCGTGACGGAGGCACCGACTTTGCGGTTATTGAAGATGTCACCTTTGGTGGAGGGAATTTCCTTTCCGTCCAAGATGCTGCCCAAACTCCTCCAGTCGCGCTTGATGCATATCAGTCATTTTCACTTACAATTACAGGGCTGGGCATAGGTGAAACCATTAATTTGACTTCGTTTGATTATCGCCACAGTGCTATCGGGTCTGCGCTGAGTTTTAATTCAAACGTATTCTCTAGTTTGACTGGTTTGGACTCCGGTAGCCTTGGAGGCTTGCCTAGCACCAACGGCAATTTTAATATCTTAGTAGAGCTTGATTTATCATCAAATATTGCGTTTATGGGGCTTGGTAATGGTGACTCTATTGAGTTTAGAATTGCTCTACGCGATGGTTCTGGCTCAGTCGCTCGCCATCATGGATTGGATGATATCGTTGTTCGTGGGGCAGTCATTCCTGAGCCAGGTAGTTATGCGTTGATTGCAGGTATGCTTGGACTTGGCTGCGTGATGATCCGTCGCCGCTAGTAATTGCAAATTTAAAAGAGAATAATTAGGTAGAGTCCTCGGGTGGTTTGATAACTGCCCGAGGACTTTTTTCTTAGAGTAGAAGGCGCTTTTCACGAGTGCTTTTAAGGCGCATAAGTGGCATAGGACGATACTTGGAGTCAAGTAGTCGTCCCATTATGGCCTAGTCAGGGTTATTTTGCTCTGTTGTCCTGTGTATGGGGGATAGTTTTTGTGTGTACCTTTGGTATTATGGGTAGATTATTCTACTCTTTTATCCGGCGATAGTCTTTGGCCAAATTTAGAAAGCAGTTCAATCGGCTGATATGAGTTTAGTTAACACAGTCTTGTTGAATTTGAAGCATTCGGAGGGCACGAAGGGCTAATCTAATCGAACCATTGAATCGTCTTTATAGAAACTACTTATACGGCCATGAGAATACTAAACGTACACCTCGTTTACTTTGAGTTGGCTAACACTTTAATTAAAAATATTCACTGTATGATTGAAAAGAAAATTGATTTTAAACGCACTGTATCTGGAGCCGGATTCAGACTGCGCAAGCTTAGGAATAGTGTTCTGTACACGTGCGGCGTGGTTCTATCCATAGGTAGTATTGATGCGGTCCCATATGAACGTGGTATGAAACTCATCACACCGGCAGATCAGTGGCGGGAGGCTTTACCGGCGGGTAATGGTACTGTGGGAGCAATGGTTTATGGTTCTGTGAATCAGGAGCGAGTGCTGTTTAATCACAATGAGCTTTGGTATATGGGCAAGATTGATGAGGTGCCGGATATGTCGGCTGATTTACCGATCGTTCGCCAGCTTATGCTCGATGGGAAATACCTTGAGTCTAATAACTATTATTCAAAGAAGATGCGTGAACGGGGTTTCTCTGCGAACAATGCAGTCTATCATCCTGCCTTTGATTTGTTGCTAACCAGTGATACAGAGCAGATTTTTGAAGACTATTCACGGACTGTGGACTTTGAAACTGGCGAAATCGTTGTAAATTGGCGAGATGGAGAGACCAGTTACTCTCGTCGTTTGTTTGTCTCTATTCCTGAGGGTATTTCGGTGATGTCGATCAGCGCCAATCAGGCAGCATTGGTCAGTGGAGACGCGACACTGGATATCCATGACGTGAAGGATGCCGTTCATCAGAACGGTCAGCTTTTTGATCCACCTTTTAAACATAAGACATTTGCTCGCGATGGTTTCGTCGAATTCAGAGCCGATGGTTCAGATGGTGGAGAGTTCGGTGGCGTCATGCGTATTGTTTCGATAAAGGATGGTAGAGCGATGGATTTATCCAGTTCGACTGACGGCGAAATTGTCAGCTTCGAAGAAGCAGATGAAGTTGTTCTTCTCATTGCTTTGTATGCCAATGAATTGAGTGATCAGGCGGTGCCTCGTTTAAAGGAGCAACTTGCAGCTTGTAAGCCAGACTACGATGCGCTTTTTGCATCTCACGCGAAGATACACAGAGAAAAATTCAATTCGGTTAGTGTGAATTTTAATGTGACTCAAAATCGCTCAACTGCAAATGAGCGTCTTTTACTGAATGCCTACGAAAGCGGTGCATCCACCGAGCTATTGGAGAAGCTCTTCGATTATGGCCGTTATCTATTAATCTCAAGCAGTACTGCCGGAGGTTATCCCGCAGGATTACAGGGGATTTGGAATGGAGATTATCGTCCGCCTTGGAGTGGTTTGTATGGAATTAACGAAAACCTACAAATGACTTACTGGCAGGCGCTTCCGGGGAATTTGCCAGAATCGATGATGGCCTTTTATGACTACTTCGATGCCAAGTTGGACGATTTTCGTTATAATGCGAAACAGCTTTGGGGCACGGATGGTATCTACATTCCACCGTTCATGTCTCCGGATTCAGGTATCATGCGACACACTGCGCCGCACGTGGTCCATTGGACCGATGCTGCTGGTTGGTTGGCGTCTTTTTATTATGATTACTATCTCTTCACTGGAGATGAAGTATTTTTAAAGGATCGTGCGATTCCTTTTATGAAAGAGGTCGCACTTTTTTATGAAGATTATGCGGTCATGGGAGAGGACGGGAAATACATGCTTTTCCCATCTCAATCACCGGAAAATCAGCCTGCGGATAAAGTCGTCAAAGATCCAGAAACAGGGCGTACTACAAAGATCAAAGTGCAGATGAATTCTACGATTTCGGTCGCCGTTTGCAAAGAGGTTCTGGTTAATTTGATTGATGCTTGTGAACTTATGAATGTTGAGCAATCGAGGGTCACTCGTTGGAAGGCGATGTTGGCCGCGATGCCGGAATATCAGATCAATGAAGACGGCGCTATGCGTGAGTGGCTACACCCTGATTTTGATGACAACTACGAGCATCGTCACATGTCGCATATTTATCCGCTCTTCCCTGGAAATGAAATTACTATTGAATCTGATCCTGTACTTTACGAAGCGAGTCGTGTTGCGATTAACAAGCGCTTAACGATTGGCTTAAAGTCGCAAACGGGTTGGTCGCTTGCCCATATGGCAAACATCTATGCTCGTTTGGGAGATGGTGATAAAGCACTGGAGAGCTTGAACATTTTGGCGCGTAGTTGCTTGGGTAAGAATTTCTTTACCTACCACAATGACTGGCGCGGTATGGGTGTAACGATGCCATTTTTTTGGGGACACTCGGCACCTTTTCAAATGGATGCTAACTTTGGCATCACTGCCGCGATTACAGAGATGCTTTGCGGGTCTACTGCGAACATGCTGCGAGTGTTACCCGCATTACCGACTGACTGGAGTCAAGGTGAGTTTAATGAGATGCTTACGCGAGTCGGGGTGAAGACTTCAGCGAAGTGGGATATGTCCTCGAATCAGATTTCACTGGTCTTAGTTGCTGAAAGGGACACATCTTTCGACCTTAAGCTGCCAGCGGAGATCGACTCTATTG
Organism: Sarsia tubulosa; assembly: GCA_036873855.1. Lineage (NCBI taxonomy): Eukaryota > Metazoa > Cnidaria > Hydrozoa > Anthoathecata > Corynidae > Sarsia > Sarsia tubulosa. Next base: position 20,886 of record JAYJMI010721274.1, read on the forward strand.
AGTCTAATATCGCATCCGCTGTGGATGGCTCTCAATACGGCCCTCAATACCGTGCCGTATCCATGAAAGCAGGCGCAGTCCTGGAGCTTGTGGTGACACTCAAATAAACTTTCGAAATACATTTAGGTTATGAAAAAATATTTTAAAATTATCGGCTTTTCTTGCCTTATGTCGGCTACATTTTTCTCAGTCGGTTGCCGGGTTCTTGACGCTGAATTCATGAAATTGAAAGCAGAGCAATCAATTCTTCAGGTTTCCGACTTTGGAGCGATTGCAGATGGAGAGACGCTTAATACGAAAGCTTTTCAAGCTGCGATTGACGCGACGCCAAAAGACGGGGTTTTGGTGGTTAGTCCGGGGAAATACGTGGTTGGCACTCTTCAGTTAAAGAGCGATTTTGAACTCCGTTTAGAAGACGGTGCAGAACTATTAGGTAGTCAATCTTTGGCTGATTATCGCCGTGACATTCAAGGAGCAGTCGAAGCGCCTGCATTTGATGAGTGTTTGATCTATGCTGAAAATGCTCGGAACTTTAAGATTACTGGGGAGGGCATTATTAATGGCCGTGGGCATCGAGAGACATTTCCAGTCAAGTTGGAAGATGGTTCACGTGGTGATCGCCCAATGTTAATTCGTTTTGTTGAGTGTAAGGGAATTAAATTTGAAAATATTACTTTAAAAAATGCAGCATCTTGGTGTACCCATATGGTGGGTTGTGATGATATTGTTGTTCGGGGTGTGACGCTTCATTCACATGTGAATACGAATAACGATGGATTCGACTTGGATGGTTGTAAAAATATTCTCATCGAAGACTGCGATATTTACACGGGTGATGATTCTATTTGTCCAAAGAGTACGACAGTAAGGCTTACTGAAAATATGCTGGTTCGTAATTGTCGCATAACTAGTCATACGGCTGCTTTTAAGTGTGGGACGTCCTCGCGAGGTGGTTTTAAAAATATGACTATACGTGATTGTGAGTTCATCGATAGTCGAATGGGAGCGATTAAGCTCTTGGTCGTAGATGGTGGTATGATGGAGGATATTTTGATTGAGAATATTGTGATGAAAAATGTGGAAAGCCCGCTCTTTATTCGTTTAGGAGATCGAGGCCGAACTTACCACGCGCCTACGGAGCAAGTTTATGATCCAAATGCAAAGCCGGAAGGTGTGCCTACTGGTTCTATTCGCAATATCACTATTCGTAACATTCAAGCAGAAGTGGTGAGTGATGTTCAGAAGCGTTGCGGGATTATGATTACAGGTGTTCCGGGGCACTACATTGAGAATGTTTTGCTTGAGAATATCACGGTTTCTTATCCCGGTGGAGGAACTGCAGAGGAAGCGCTGAATGTCGTCGATGAGGACGAGGCCCGTTACCCGGAGCAATTTTTCTTTGGCGTGCTTCCATCCTGGGGCGCCTACATCCGCCATGCGAAAAACGTAGAGTTTAAGAATGTGCAAATGAGCACGCGCGCAGCGGATGCTCGTCCTGAAATCGTAAAAGTCGATGTGATCGGTTACAAGGAATAGTCCGCCCCCTGTTCATGTGCAGGAATACGTAATGCAATTAATTTTTAATAATATTAATAACAATTCAGAAGGAGACATTACCAATGAAACTAATAACTTTTACCGCATTCGCTTTTGGTATCGGCACGGGGTCGCTATTGGTCGCAGGCATGGTCTGCCTAGGGGCAGTGTCTGCTTACGCGGCAGATAACCCGAATATCCTGATCATCTTGGCCGATGATATGGGCTATTCGGACATTGGTTGCTATGGGGGTGAGATCGACACGCCGAATATCGATAAGCTGGCGAAAGACGGGATGCGGTTTCGGAATTTTTATAACGACGCCAAATGCGGGCCGTCTCGTGCCGCGCTAATGACTGGACAGTATTCACATCAGGGCCGACTCCGCGTGGGGGCTACCTTCGCCGAAGTGTTGCGCCCAGCCGGGTATCAAACGTGGATGACCGGCAAATGGCATCAGCGAGGCATGCCGACCGAGCACGGGTTTGATCGCTATTATGGCTTGGCCGATGGGTGCAGCAACTTTTGGAATCCGGGCCTCGAAGCGCGGCCGGACGAAGGCAAGCCGGGGCGTAAAAAGCAGCAGGGCGATAAACCCAGACGCTGGGGCATTGAAGATAAAGAGATCTTCGGCTACGTGCCCACAGATAAAAACTTCTACCACACCGATGCATTCACCGAATATGCCATCGCGCGGCTCGAAGAGTATAAGGACATCGACAAGCCCTTCATGCTCTACCTCGCCTATACCGCCCCGCACTATCCGCTCCACGCGTGGCCGGAGGACATCGCAAAATATCGCGACACCTACACCATCGGCTGGGACCAGCTCCGCGAGGACCGCTTTAAGCGCATGCAAGAGATGGGGGTCATCGATGAGAAATTCAAACTTTCGCCACGCGACGAAATGGTTAAGCCGTGGTCGTCGCTCTCAAAGAAGCAGCAGCAAGAAGAAGCGCATCTCATGGCCGTTTATGCCGCGATGATCGACCGTATGGATCAGGGAATCGGTAAAGTGATGGCCAAACTGAAAGAGATCGGCGAGGACGATAACACGATCGTGATCTTCATATCGGATAACGGTGCCTGTGCTGAGCCGCCAAACTCCACGCCCGACATTCCTGCGGGCCCCGTCGAAAGCTATCGTGCCGTCGGCAAAGCGTGGGCGAATGTCTCCGGCACCCCATTCCGCCTATTCAAAGCAACCAGCCACGAAGGCGGAACGCGCAGCCCAGTGATCGTCCGCTGGCCCGGCGTAGTTGAGGCCGGAAGCTTTTCGGATCATATCGGCCACTTCATCGACTTTGTGCCGACCTTCATGGAAATCACTGGCGCAACCTATCCCGCCGAAATTCGCGGGAAGAAACTGCTCGGGGTCGATGGCCTCTCATTCCTACCCACCCTGAAAGGGGCACCGAAACAGGCCGAACATCCGCACCTCTGCTGGGAGCGGCAAGGAACGAAAGCGATTCGGCAAGGCAATTGGAAATTAGTGAGTGCGAAAGCCAAGTCAAAATCCGAAAGTGCACCGTGGGAGCTCTACAACCTTGCAGATGACCCCGTAGAACTAAACAATCTCGCTAACAAATACCCCGAAAAAATCACTACTATGGCCAAATTGTGGGATCAATGGATGGCGTTAGGCAAATAACTGAATTCTAATTCTCATGTTCCATTCCAGGTATAAATTATTCGCGACGACGGTTATTGTTTGTCGGTCATTTTATTCAGATACAGCTCTCTGATTTAAGCGCAGAGTTGAGTTTAAGAATGTGAGCATGATCACACGTAACCCGGATGCGCGTGAGCGTCTGATTCTGAATGATGTGCCAAAATTTAATGAGTCGACTACACTTGATATCTAGTCCGTCTTTGGACTCAACTGAGAGTAGGCTAGTGTATGCTCTTCCATGATTTCACCGGTTTCACGGATCAGACGGAACGTAACTGTTGGCTCACTCAGTTTGGTGTTAAATACAAGCTCACCAAAGGCGACAGTATCTTGCCCGTCATATCCAAAGAGCTGCTCCTCGCAGCCTTTAACGATGCCTTCAGGACCAGGGACACCACCAAGTGTGCCGCACTCGAATTCATATAAGTTAAAGCCAGAAGGCCGTGGTATACGGAAGCCGCGCGCGCCATGGCGATCACCACTGAGCAATAAGATTCCTGTGATATTTTTATCTTCGATTAGCTTGTAGAGTTCTTCGCGTCCGTCTGTGTCCCAGGTTCCCCATGAGTCCTTGCCTTTGGTCACGTAGTCACTCCACATGGTGCCACTGCAGATCACTTTGAATGGCGCTGTGGATGCCTTTAGACCCTTTTTTAGCCACTCTTGTTGCAGGGCGCCGAGATAGGAGGTGTATTTCCTGCGGCGTTCGTTTTGTCGGCAAGAACGTGTGTCGAGCATGAAAATTTCGACTGGGCCGATGCGCGTGCTGAAATAAATACCTTCGCGTCCGTCATCGCGAATCGGATTGTTCCAGTTATTACGCCACACTTCACGGACGGCCTGACGATCCGCATTTGTGAACTTCTTGGGGACCCCACTGAGATCATTATCAAAATAATCATGGTCATCCCAAATTGCATAGATCGGTGTGGTTGCGACAAACGTGCTCCATGGTTGAGACACATCGCGAAGGAGATAATCAGCTCGGTGCATGTTGATGTTACCGAGTCGGTCATCGACTGCGTTATCACCGAGGACAAGCATCGCCAGGGGATCGCGCTTAAGGATTTGTTGAAACAGTTGAGGGTTGTGGATGCCGATTTTGTGGAAGTCAGAACCAAAAGCTAGGCGTACGATACTGGACTCTTCCGCTTTAGGAGCGGTTTTAAAGGCGCCTGCGGCAATGTTGTTGCCGCAGGCCTGAACGATATAGTCGTAGCAGGTGTTCGGGGAAAGTTTTTCCAGTATAATTCGTTGTTGCACACCTGCTTGCACGTCATCGGCTTTAAACAGATGCTTCTGTTTCGTGGCGGTATCGGTGAGCTCGATGTCGATGGGGGCACTCGTCGCAGGACGTAACCATAGAACTGCACGATCTGAGCTTAAGTCGCCTAGCATCGGGCCGGCCATGAGATCAATAGTGTTGGCACTCGCTGCTTGCAGCACCTTAGCACACGAAAAGGTGCAGTGAGCTTCCGCGGCGAAGGCTTTGCGAGCATCTAAGTAGAACTGGCGCTTATTTGCCAAGGGCTTGCCGTAGCTATCAAGGAGCAGGGTGTCGATTTCAAGACTACCAATATGTGCTTGTTTTAGACTAACTGCGTGCTGTCGTTGACCTAGCAGTATTTCCTTAACTGCCTCACCACAGCAATCATTTGCAGTAAGTGTGGTGTTCATGATTAAAATAGAGCCAAGAAAACTTGTGAGATAACGTAACATGTGAGTTTCAATGTTGGTTGGATTCGTGATACGGATCAAGTGGCAATGTACAGGGCAATCGCTTTTAATTTTGCAGTATTTTGAGAAGGTATTCGTGGTTCCATCCGGCGATCTGTTGTTTCCCTTT
>JAYJMI010721275.1:0-13391 GCA_036873855.1 Sarsia tubulosa
CATACAAAAAATCAGAAAAAAATAATGAAGCAATTCAGAGAAAACGTAGTAACTAACGGACGGAAGGACGAACGGACGGACGGACGGGACTGAATTTATAGGACTCAACCGGCAAAGCCGGGAGTCCAAAAATAGGAATAAAAGGTTGCTAGAAAAATCCAAAAAGGGACTGGAACTAGTGACATATCTTTGTCAACATGGAATTGAATTAAAACATTGGATATCTTGCACGTTGTATTATTTCTATTTATTCTATGATACGATTTAACCAGAAAAAACAAAATACCTTATTAACCGGATGAAGAAACGGACAATCGGTATTTGTGCAGTTCGGTATGAATTTACAAATCGGAGTAGAGTGAGCTGAAATCATAAAATACAAAATGTTATTTACCGATGAACTAAAAGCAGCCCACTAGCAATTCTCCATCGACTACTTCCCGGTTCGACCCTAAATCTACCAGACTATTATACTCTTGTTACTGGACAAGTAGCTCAAGTAAAATTTACAGCAAATGCCTAGAGTATCATCAAATTTATGAATTTTCATTGAATATGAATTGAATGAATGTAGCTTTTTTCTCAAAACAATTCCTGTGATACATAGTATACACTGTGAAAAAAGTTTAGATTAAAACCACATAAATTAATTAAAACCATGTTTTCTACTGAGAAATAGTGAGAACATAGAAGATTCAACGAATATATGTATAATATATTTACTACCATTATATTCTTACCGAAATCAGGTTGTACTGGTCGTTTGGAGGAACCATGAGCAAAATGACATTCAGGGTTGTTACATCTACAACGACATACACAACAATTAAACACATGTGAAGTTCAACGTATTTCAAACACATTGCTAGAGTTATTATCATCCTCCATATATAGCGGGAGATCCATCCCATACCAGATATAATCTTCATATGTAGAGCGATATCCTTTTTTTAGATATTTTATGAAAAACTTGATTTTACTCTTATATTAATTGACAAAACTTATGGATGTTTTAACTATTTTTGAATCGCGAATGAAAAAGAGAGGCAAATGAGGCAATACCTACCTTCTCATTCTCATCATATTGCAATAACTTAAGTGAGCTTTTATATTTTTATATGTATCAGAAAAGAGTTTAAAACTTTTACTAGATCCATATCCAGTCCTATTTTTAAGTATGTATACCAAACTCAAGGAGAAACATAACTTTACCTTACCTTTCGATTAAAAAAAGGAATTTTTGTAATAAACAAAAAAACAAATGCATGTAATTGTCAGAAAACTGCTATATCTTGGTGTTTAAGCAATTATTTGTGAACAAGACCTATTGATAATAATTTCAGGTGCCTCTAAAAAACCCTGGCTATGGCACTGCCTACTTCAAATAAGACATATAAGATATATTTACCTGTCAGCGAATTTACAGGTTGGGTGAATATATAAACAACGATCACCAAATGAACAGTTTGGAAAAGATCTAAAATAAACAATAGTTATAAGATAATAATAGTGGATTAAGTGTGCTGCGCCAATGCTTTTCTTCGTTCCGTGACGCTTTAAAAAAAGTGTTAATTTATAATCTTTTACGAACAGTATTTTCTATTTTCAAGCGGTGGAAGGATTGAAAAAGAATAATAAAACTGTAAGAAATAAGGGTCATCAAGTGTCATCCAATATTGTAGATAACGTTTATTCAAAATTTGGTAATATTTTGGCACCTATCACATACTTTTTTTAATTTGAAAGAAACTATTGTAAAATAAGGACAAGTCAATTATTATAAAAACAGCAATACTCATATAAAATGACATACTGACAAATGACATAAATTATAATGTGACTTACTTGCAGTTGACAGTAGGGTGGATATATTGACAGCTTTGCTTGCTACAGTCAGGCCAAAATGCACACCTTTCTTGAATGGATGCCTTATGACCAGTGTAGGCCTGTTTTGTACTTTCTGTAGGGGATTTTAATGGTTCAGTCAACACTACAAAATAAAGTAAATTAACAATTTATTGTGCATCAAATAATACTTTATAACTTTTAGAAAAGACCTAACTCTACGAAAACTATGATAACGAGGAATAATACGTTTAAAATAAAAAAATATCTAGACGAAGTATGCAAGTTTTCTTTGTTTTTCCTTGTTGTAAAATCCATCTCTCTTTATGAAAGTCATTGAAATTTAAAAATCAAATTACTAATTATTTTAACGTAAGATTAGGATATAAGAAAGTTACTTGTTCTTACTTTGTGTTGTTGATTTAGCAGATTCGTCTTCCAATGTAGGTGACTGTAAGCTTTCTTGAACACTTGCTACGTTTGACTTCCCTACTTCAACAAGAGGTAACATTAAAGAAGGCTCTACAAAATTATCATTTGTGGCAGTAGTTAACAAAAGGTTATTTGCAAGGTTTGCAACTAAAGGTTGAACATTAGAAACTTGGAAATGAGGATTTAAAAACGCTGCTGTTTTAGTTTTATTCAAATCGTACACAGTATTCACATTTTGCACTTGTTCTAAAGACCTTCTTAATAATTTCTGAGTTTTTAATTTTTTCTCAGCCAATAATATTTCTCTATCAACCGCACTTAATTGCTCGGCATTATGTTCTGTTGTCGATGACGTACGACGACGTTGGTCCTTTGACGATGAATGACGTTTATGACGGTGTTTTTGTCGTTTTGCTTCATCTTTGAGTTCTTTATCGCGTATTATATTTTCAAACTCTTCATCGCTCTGCGTGAAACTTGAGCTGTGGTCACGTTTGCGGTTACTTACATTTACAGTGTTGTCGTCTTGTTTGCCGACGACGACGTCTTGCTTGCTACTACTTCGGCGTCGCGGTTGGCTTGTACTACCAGTTTTGATGGAGATGTTTTTACTACCTCCTTCTAATCCATTCAATGTAACAATAAATTCATGTCGTGTGCGTCTGTAAACAATTAACATGTTATTGCCATCATTACTAAAGCATATTTGAAAGGCCACTATGAAACGTTTCATTTATTATTTGGAAACACTTCGTTTATAATATTTAATTTTACAATTATCGTCACAACATATATATAACTTTTATAAAGAAGGAGGACTTTTATTGGAAAGGCCACTAGCTATCAGCTTAAGCTTGGTTCCCATATAGCAAAACCGTGTTGTACAACAGTCTTGCGACACAGTCGCAGATATAGAAAAATTTATATATCTGCTACTTTCTTACGACTCTCATACAAATCAGTTAAGGCTGATCGGAACGGAAAGGGAACAGAAACAGTTAAAAGAGATTCAACTTTTTCTGCTCGGATAATGGAAACTTTTCTTGACGTGGAAAGTCGCCTTTACACTGCAGTAGATTCAACGCTGCAGTCGTGGAGTTGTGCAACTTTTCAAATTATACAAATTATATGGAAACCAAGCTTTAACATCAAATAATAATATCCGAATTTTTTAATTTTTAAAGTTATGACTCTTTGTAGCAGTTTTATCCTATTTTCAATAAAAATACAAAATTAGTAAACAATCATAGAAAGAAACTGAATATAATGGCTTAAGTAACTTAATTAACCATATCAACATTAGGTATACACATAATGTAAAACAAACTACCTTCGTTTTGTTGACTTATGTTTGTGTCTTCTTCTTTTATCTTTATTTGTATCAGCTTTCACTTTATCGTCAACAACAACAGTATCTTGCGCTTGCATTTCTTCTACTGCAACATCTTCCACACCGTCTGCTTCTTCTTCAACTCCTTCTTGTTCACTGTTTACATTTTCATCTTCATTTCCATCTACACTTTCGTCATCTTGATCATCTTGAAGAAATACAGTGGAAGGTACTTACTCACGTAAATATTTTTGTGAAACAAATATTGAAATTTATGTATTGTGCAAAGCAGACGAAAGTCAATAAAGATGCTAAAAATCATCTCATTTGGTTCAGCAGATTAAAAGTAAAATAACTCCAAATTGTGTAAAAAATCTCAATTGCTTGTTTAGTAGATTTAAATTTCAAGTATCTCAAAAACTACACATAAAATTTGCTCCAATTTCCACAAGTCACTATTATAGTGGAAATCTTTCATTTTACAAAGTTTCAATAGAGATTTGTTTTTTTGGCTAAAACAGATGAGCAGAAACCTTTAATGTTCTCTATAATAGATTCTAACTTCATCGTAATTATTTAAACTCACACGTTGTAATTATAAAAAAAAGCGACATACTGTAAGTCCTGTTTTTTATTAAAAAAATACAGAAAAAACAAATTCTTCTTCTCGAAAAAGTAGGTACCTTCTTGTTCTTCATTTTCTTCTTCGCCATCTTTATTTTTACTTTTTTCTGTTCCACTAACAACTTGTTCGTCTTCCTGTTCGTCATTCTCGTCACCTTCTTCGTCTTTGTTGTTATCTTCGTCATTCCCACCCTCATTCTCATCCTCTTTAACTGCCATTCTTTCTTCTTCATTCACAGGCTCATTTTGTTGTGACTCGTCGTTTGAAGATTCGTCCTTTTTGACCTCCTGTTCTTCAACTTTATTTTCAACCCATTCATCTGCTCCTGATTCTTCTCTTTCGCTAGAAGAATCTCGCTTTTTAACTATTTTGTTTGCAGCCTCTCTTCTACGAATTTTCTTTTGTTTTAATTTTTCTCGCAACTCTTCACGCTCTTGTTTTAACTTTAAGCGTTCATCTGTTTTTAAGTTACCAAATAATCGTTTATGTTTTTCTTCTTTAATTTTTTCACGAAGTTTTCTCGCTAATTCATCCTCGTCATCGCTTGATGATTTCTTCGATTCTTTTTTACCTTGGAGTAAATTTCGTAAATCTGTTGTATCTTCTGTTAAATTTTCAGAACGCTTTGACTCCCTCTGCTGTATTTTCTCTGTTTCTTTCTTTAAAGTTTCGCCTCGTTTTGAGAAATATTCATCTTCGCTTGATACTGACGGTTTTCTTTTACGTTGTGATACTTCAAAACGATGTCGTGAGTAACGTTGTTGTGATTTAGTTTGGTTTTCTTTGCGTTGCCGATGAGAGTTCTCTTCCAAATCAGCTACCATACTGCCAATATAACTTTTCTTTTCTTTCTCTTTAGATTTTGTATTGTCTGTCTTATGAACTGTCTTTCGGTCTGTCTTCCGTTCTGTTTTAGATATTTTGTTTTTGTTATTACTATTGTAGATATTAGTTTCGTGATCGAGTCGAGATTTCAATATGGCATACCTAGCATCAACTTTACTCATGTCTTGAAGTAATCCTTTTCGTAGTTCAATATCCTCCTCATTGACGTCATCTTTGTCGGACCTACGACTTCGTGTTTTTCGGTTATCGGTTGAGTTTTTCTCGTCAGATTTGTAATTGACTAATGTTATTGTTGGAAAATGAGATCCTTCACTCCCGAAGTTTATGATACGACGATCGGAAGACTGGTCGTCATTTTCATTACCAGAATGGATAGTTTTCTAAAAAAGAACAAGTATTCAGACATCGAAGAGAATAGCTCACTATTTTATTGACACACCAAATAACCTGCAAAAGTTAGTCTATAGTCTTTATTTCTTTAAATGGAAAGCAATTTAGCTTTTTAGAAAGCAAAAGATTAAGAAATATACTTAAAACATCAAACTGTAAGCATATATTTAGTAGGGTTTTTTTTGGTTTTGTACGATTTGTATTTTTCTATTTAGATGATATATATGAGTTGATGAAAATATATGAAAATATAAATGATGAAAATATAATTAACAAGGAAGATTGACTGCTGGGTAATTGTTTTTTTAAAATAAAAATAAAATCTAATGAACAAACCAAATTTGGAATAGTATATATTCTTGATACTTCATGTAAAAAACTAGAAAAATCTAATAATCAGATCTTGAGATACAGGGGAAAATGTATAATTTTAACCTAAATTTGCCTCGCTTGCCCAAGTCAAGAACTTTCGGAAATATAGGAATAGCGCCATTTCTTACCTCGCATTATTCTCTAACTTTATGCAAAAACTATAAAAATCTAATAATCAGATCTTGAGATACAGGACAAAATGTCTATTTTGGGCGCAAATTTGCCTCGCTTGCTCAAAACATGAATTTTTAGAAATAGAGGAATAGTATCATTTGTTACCTCTTATTATGCTCTAACTTTATGCAAAAAAACTAGAAAAATCTAATGAACGGATCTTGAGATACAGGACAGAATGCCATTTTGGGCCCAAATTTGCCTTGCTTGCAAAAAACACTAATTTTCAAAATATAGGAATAGCGTCATTTGTTACCTCTTATTATGCTTTAACTCTATGCAAAAAACTAGAAAAATCTAATGAACGGATCTTGAGATACAGGATAGAATGTCATTATGAGCCCAAATTTGCTTTGCTTGCCAAATACACAAATTTTCAGAAAAAGCCTATTTTCGGTCCAAATTTGCCTCGCTTACCCAAAACACGAATTTTCAGAAATATAGGAATAGTGTCATTTGTGACCTCTTATTATGCTCTAACTTCATGCAAAAAACTAGAAAAATCTAACGAACAGATCTTGAGGTACAGGACAAAATGTCTATTTTAGGCCCAAAATTGCCCCATTTACCCCGATTTAGGGCCAACAAGAATTTTCAATAAAAATCGGGCTCTGTCACTTTTTAGCATTTATGGATGTCTAACAACATGCAAAAAATTAGAAAAAACTAATGAAGAAATTCTGAGAAATCAATGGACGAACGGACGGATGGAAGAACGGACAAACGAACGAACGAACCTGAATTTATATTAATAGGACTCCGTCGGCAAAGCCGGGAGTCCAAATTTTGAAGTAAAAATAAGCTTCGCAATAAAGTCGAAGTATGAACTTACGTGTAAGCTACTTTCAACATTTTCAGTGTAATCTAGTTCCACATCCTATATACAACAAGAACTTTATTAATAAAGTTTTTTATAAATTGTTTTTAGACTGAACAACTTTTTCAGCAGTTTATGTCATTTGAAAGTGATTATTGTTAATTTAAAATTAATTGCATATATCAGAGTACGAAGTAAACCATTTTAAAAGGAGACCTATTAAATTATAAAAAAGTTTCCTTTGTATATTCAGAATCTTTCCGAAATTTTACTAGAATGCAATGTCTTTTTTATAGAATGCAATTTATCAATTTTTATATATATTTTTTGCCACTTCTTATTAATCATGCAATTTTTCACCTTTTATTTATATCTAGTTATGATCCCTTTGAACCCATGAAATCAACTTAAAAAGATGAAAAGGGTATACAGAAAACTTGAGTTTATTTTTATACTGTATATCATAAAAAAACAAGACTCATTCAGTATAAAATACTTTACAAAGATTCTATTTTTCAACCTTATTTCATTTTATTGGAGGGGCGAATATTGCTAATAACCAGGAAGTGACATATATAGACGAAAATTGAGTTTTGTGTCTAATTTTTGACTTATTTCAAAACCCATTTTCAATTTTTGAGGTTAATTTTATTTTATAGAAATTGTACTTGATATAAAAAATCTTTTATTGCCTTATATTTTGCTTTATTTAAAAAATAAACATTACTATCTAATACTTGTCAAAGTTTTAAGGGCTTTACATAGTACTAAAAAAGCTATTAGGGTATTGCATCAGGGTACATTCAAAAAGTCAACTTTAAATTATAGGTACGTAACTTGATAGACAGAAAATAAGATATTTGCAATGAATTAAAAACCGTACATAACTTTTAAAGATGTTAAATTTAGGAAAAGCTTGTTAAAACAGTTAAGGATTCATTTTAAAGGTAATACATTTTAAAAAAGAGTAAAATTATATAAACAGACTGTTTTTATCAGCAGCCAATTGTTTTCTTTTACATATAAAAACAAAACAGTTTAAGAACAGCACGAATTCTTACTGAGGTCGTTTGTTCAGGTATTTCATTCACAACATCTGTCACTGCTCGTTTTAATAATGCACTTGATGCTTGTCGATACTTCGATAAACTTGGTCTAAAAGAAATTAAAAGAAAAACATAGAAAAATACAATCACACAGTTCCAATATCCACTTTGCATATGATATTTTGTCGGTATCCTTTCATATGTCAAACAATATTCAGAATAAAATTAAAATTCACATATAATATTTTTTAGATTATTCTGTATTTTGTACATGATAAGTTATAACTAAAAAATAATATCCTTCTGTATATCAGCCACGAATATTGTCCTGTGTAACTCGACCTTTTTAAAAAAAGTTTGCAAAAATATTGGTCATAATATTCAACTCCTTTTTATTTCATCAACTTACTTTCTTTTAAAATCAGTGTAGATTTTCACCTCACTCGAGAGATTAGGACCCTGTTTACTTGATGTGCTTTGTACAGTACCTAAAACAAAAACTTCAGAGATATAATCAATGCAATCATTAGATAGTTTTAATAAAGGTTTTTTGTCCTACTTACTATAAAACTTTTGATGTTCATGGCATTATAAGTATTATGGAAACAAAATACATCAATTTGTAAATCTTTTAAAAAGGTCTAATGCAAAACAAACCCAAATCATATCAAGCAGAAAGAAAAGCTATACTGATAAAAAGAGACTACATATATAGAGAGAGAAATAGAGAGGGGTTTGTTTATATCCGTAGGCTAATAAAAACTTTGGAACAAATAGGCAAAATGATGAAAGCCAGGGCAAGTCCAGTTAAATTTGTGCAGTTCTTGTAAATTAGGTACCAGTAGTTCCAATAGAATATTTATATTTATAAATTTTAATAGATCAATATTTTGATCTATGTTTAATTGCTAAAATCAATGTTTTAATGTGCATACTAATTTAATAAATTTACCTTCTTTATCTTTGTTTTTATCTTCTTTATCAACATTCTTTTTACTATGGTAATCTTTATTTGAACTTTCATTACGTGTTCTTTGTCTTGAACGAGACCTTGATTGTCTTCTACTTTTCTGTCTTTCTTTAGAAACCGAACGCTTTTTCAGTTGACTTTCTTTAGAAACCGAACGCTTTTTCAGTTGTCTTTCTTTAGAAACCGAACGCTTTTTCAGTTGACTTTCTGGCTTTAGTGCTCTTCTGCTTCTTGAAGTAGAACGTCTTCTGGTTGTAATAGCTCTATTTCTAGAAGCTGATCTTTTTCTTGATCTGGAGTGAGACCTATGTTTTCTTGAATGAGAATTACTTCTTGATTTTGATCTACGTTTTCTAAAGTGAGACCTACTTCTTGAGCGATGTCCTTTACTTCTCGATGGAGAACGTGATCTTCGCCTTTTGGATCTTGACCTAGTTCTGGATCTAGATTTATGTCTCCTTGATCTAGACTTGCTTCTTGAGCGAGAGCGTATTCTTGTTTTTTGAGGTCTATCTCTTGAATCGCTGTTTTCCTTTCGATCTTCTTTCGTCTTGGATTTGCTTCTGGACCTTGACGTTCTTTTTCGAGATTTATGTATATTTTCACTCTTTTCATGTTCAATTTCCCCTTCTCCATATTGGAATACAGCTTGTAGTGAAATATTTGCTTTATTTGGTACATTTTCAATCAAACTCTCATTCTTTCCATCAGAACTGTTGTCAATGGCTTGTTCGGTTTCGCTCAATGAATCAGGGATTGCTGTATCGACTGTCACATCTGTAGGGGACATAAGCTTCTTGTTGATATCACTAGCTATTTGTTTAACAAAGTCCATAGGATTGCGTACATTTTCATTTCTAGCTTCAATTCTTTTTGCTTCTGCCTGGGCTTCTTCTCTTATGTCTTTATTAGTTCCTCCTACAGTATCTTCATTATCTTTCTTTTCAGTGGTTTCAACTGAAGCAGGTCTTCTAGATGGCTTCTCATGGCTTTTACTTCTTTCTTTGGTTCTACTTCGTCTTCGACTTCTACTACGACTACGTTTATGTGTACGGTCTCTACTTTTGCTTCTACTTCTTTCCCGACTACGACTCCTTTTTCTGCTTCTACTTGTACTTCTGTTTCTACTACGACTTCGTCTATTGGTTCTTTCCCGGCTTCTACTCTGTCTGCCTCTGCTCCGTCTGTCCCTACTTCTACTCCTGCTTTTTCTGTCCCTTCCCCTGCTTCTTACTCTTCTGTCATGGCTGACACTTCTCTTTCTTTCCCTTTCAATTTTGTCTTCTTTTTCACGCTTTAGTCTTTCCTTTTTTCGCTTTTCAATCTCCTTTTCCCTCTCTTTTTCTTTATCATCTTGACGCTTTTTTCTTTCAAGTTCTTTTTCTTCTCTCTCTTTTTCCTTTTGTTTCTCATTTTCCTCATTTTTTTCATTTTCTGTTTTTTCTTTAAATTTTCTTTTTGCCTTATCATCTTTGATTTTCTTCTTATTCTTGCTTTTCTTTTCGTCATCATTTTTCGACTTTTTGTGTTCCTTAGTATTATCTTCTTCCATTAATGTGTCTATGTCAGGAACTATGAAAGAAGTTAATAAATTTAAGTAAATGAGTTGGTAAGCTACACACTTTTTCACCTTTCCTCTTTTTCACTGAATCTTAATCATTCCTAGTCCATTGACAGTATTTAAAAACCTTTTGTAGCAAGAGATAGATATTGATCCCGACACTTCAACTTATCATGCTGAAAATGAGCAGTACTGTAGAACAATACAAATTTATTCGTATAGCAAATCATCAGCTCTTCAATTGACCAAAAAAAACTTCGCAACATTTATATTGAATAACTGACCTGCTGACCTCATCATGCAGCAAATGAGCATAATTACAATAAATCTGTAGGATCAGATATTATGCTTTACTAATCCCTATCAAGGTACAAAATTTCAAATATATTGGAACTCTGTAACAGGAGATATCATGCGAAATATCAATTCTGCACAAAAATTTGACTTTTCAACCTCAAATTGCCCCCAAATGAGAATTTTGCCAGTTATTATTTAAGATATGTATGGTAGAAAAATAGTTTTGCAAGTTTTTCCCATATAGAGAGTTCCAGAAATTATTAAAACTTTTCATTTCATCCCATTCCTATTTTCGTTCTGAAGGTATCTGTTTCAGAAAAAAAAAAACACCTGTGATGTGTTTTTTAGGCTTTCCCAGATCCAAACCTTGCTTGCTATTTTTCAGCAAAGCAGTATAGAGAAAATACTATAGAGGAAAAATAAAGAAAATCTAAATGATTTACTAACTTACCGTCCATCGCTTTTTGAATTCTTTCAAGCACCAATGTTAACCTAAAAACAAGGAAGATTCACTGTTCATAAGAATTAAATACTAATACTAAATAACTTCTACCTAAATGAATGTAAGTCAATATTTTGTGGCATTGTCATCAAACACAGTTATTATCTGGGTTAATGTTTTTTGTATCTATTGAAATTTAATGAGGTACTGTAAACAGATGAAATCTAATGAGTTACTAATTGTAACTCACTGTCATAGCAAAATATATCCCAAAAAAAATTGTATTAAAATCCAAAAAGTATAGCTGGAGGCTATATTTAAAACATAACAAGAAAGATTGACTGCTGGACTCCCGGTAATGAACAAACCAAATTTGCCTCGCTTGCTCAAAGCGAGAATTTTTGTCAAAAATCTGGCTCTGTCAGCGGTTTCTGAGGAAACGTGTTACGTACGTACGGACAGAGCTGAATTTATAGGATCCCTTTGGCAAAGCCGGGAATCCAATGAAATGAACAAATTTTATAGACAATGCTATAAAAGTCAAAGTTAGGCCCATTTTGACCCTATTTACCCCATTTTCTGGACAATTAGAATTTTTCAGAAAAATTTCCAAAAACCATTTTTAAGGTCAATGAATTAAAGGATAAAGGGTATAGTAAGGTAACAAGTTAAGCTTCTTTGTAACCTGAACCCGAAAAAAAAGGTTTTGTTTAGCCTACAGGTGCGATTAATTATGCTGAAAGATGCTTACACAAAGATGAACTTGGGTCAATAATAACTGCTTAATCTGTATCTAAAGATCTGTATATTAGTCATTATAGTTGCCTCCTAAGCAAAAAATCAGAAAAAGCTATTCAGCCAATTCACAGAATAGTTGGTAACAGACAAACAAGTGGACATTCGATTGAATTGACAGATAAGCCTGAATTTATAGGACTCTGCCGGAAAAGCTGGGAGTCCAATTGGTAATTAAAAATTTGATGACTGTTTTTATAATTTATCTTTTAAGAAGATGATAAAGACGTACCATGCAACAAATTTTTCTGCTTCATCGTTAAGAAACAAATTTAAGTCATCAATCATTTGATCTCGTGTTCGCTTGTTGGCTATCATTACCATGATATATTCAGGTAGCTCATCATCTGTACGAAAAGAACATTTTAGTTAAAAATGACATTTAGTTAAAAATTTTAGTTAAAAATTTCTGTATCATCACAAAAATATAATAATAATACATCAAGTTAATTTTATTCTGATTTTAAACATTAAGACCTACTCAAGCTTTAATGCACAAAGTGAAAGATTTTTACATCAGGTCTTCAGATATTCCAACTCTAACAAACCTACACTTTTTGTTGGTCGAATAAATTATGAGTTGTTATAAAACTTCAAAAATATCCCAACCTAGGTAACTATCATTAAAAGTCATGCATTTCATGCATAAATTTAACAGCATATTACAAATTACCAAATAGTATGTTGATTTTTGTGCAAAGACAACTTATTGATCATGCAAGTGACTAGAATAATTTCATGGGATAAAAATTAACTGAAGAAATTGAAACTTACCAATATAACATCCTAGTGATTGCAATTGCTTTTTGATTGTTTTCTAAATATAAATATAACAATATTTTTATTACTTTATATTGGTTATAAAAGTAATGAAAAGGAATAAATTGGCATTGGACCTTGTAAAGTAAAAAATGTTATCAAATATATACCTCCTATAATTGACAGAATACAGAATGTGAGCAGTATTGTAAAATGTAAATACATCAAATTTTTCGGTGTAGATGGGCCTACAACCTCACTACATTGCATTTTAATTGCTACATTTACCCGTAACATATTGATGTGCAGGTAAAAACAACTAACAATTAGCAATATTTTTTTACTATTCCTTTCATGAATACAAGTTAAGATTTATATGCGATATAAATTTTCTAGCAAATGATGGTCATTAGAATACAAATTGATAAATTGTTTGGTTTTTTTAAAAAAATAATTTTTTCATGCTAAATTAGGGGCCACTCACAAATAGATTTCTTACCAAAAAACGTCAATTTGACGTTTTGAAAAAAAACAACCTCCGCTCCCCCTGATAAAACGTCAACCTCAAACAATCAATATTCTTCTTTTTTTCAAAAGAAAAGAATATGTTTCTGCTCGCTTCTAATTTCGTGACACCCACGCTTCCCACAGCCGTTTCGCTTGGGCAAGATTCGGTCATGTGCTAAGAGG
>JAYJMI010721386.1:0-13387 GCA_036873855.1 Sarsia tubulosa
ATATCGATGCAACTGCCTTACAGTCAATTGGATTGCGTTAATTTGACAAGTTATTTTATTTGTCCACGCGGCCTAGCGGAATGCGCAGAAATTCTGAGGTCTTACTGGGCGCATTTAAGATACCACAGTTTGTCGCAAACAACGCAGAGCAAAGCGGTGTTGACCAACCCGCGATCGCTCCTGAGGCGAAGTCTGAGGGCAACGAAAAGACGAAACCAGGGTCGGAGGGGCGCTCTCAGTAGCGGGCGACCGACCTTAAACGTTCAGAGGAGGAAAAATGAAACTCATGAGGCGTAGCTTTAAACCGCAGAGTCCGCAAAGAGCAGGGAGAGAAAAGGGAGGAATGACAGGCTTATTTCAACTCCGCGCCCTCTGCGTTCTCAAGCGAAGCGGGCGGTTAATCATTACGTATGAATAGTCATAGGATAAGAGTTTTGCATAAGTCGAAGCATTCCACACATTCGGATTCAAAACTAGTCTTTCTTCAAATAACCCACCCGAATCGAATTCGCAGCACCATCTGTAAAAGGAACCAGTAAATATGACTCGCTTCTCAAATATCATCGTGGCTCTCCTCGCCTTGCTCCACGCTTACATACTCGTCCTGGAGATGTTCTTTTGGGAGTCGCCAGTGAGCCTTCGCGCATTTGGGTTAACGCCGGAGTTGGCTAAAGCAACCGTTGCTATGGGTGCGAACCAAGGACTCTACAATGGTTTCTTGGCTGCAGGTTTAGCTTGGGGTCTGACCCTCGGTTCCAGTGGCCGATCGGTGAAAGTCTTCTTCCTGTTTTGTGTGTTGATCGCTGGAATCTTTGGTGCAGTTAGCGTGAGTCCTAAAATATTCTTTGTTCAAGCAGTTCCGGCTGCGTTGGGTTTGTTACTGATTTGGCGAGGGCGCTAAAGTTCTATTTTGAGAATAACTCAGGCGTTTGACTGAATCGCGATCACGCCGAGAGTTTGACTTGGCCTAGCTACGAGATAGTTTTGTTAGAAAGTGGAATGGCTCGTTCATGTCGCGACCAAGTCACCTGAAATTTTCGCCACCAGAGGATAACAGATGCAAATGGCACACCGAGTATTTGATTCACACTTTCATATTATTGATCCCCGATTCCCTCTGATTCGAAATCAAGGATACTTGCCGAACCCGTTTTCTTGTGATGATTATCGCGACAAGCTGGCAAGTCTTGATCTTGTCGGGGGTGCAATTGTTTCAGGATCTTTTCAAGGGTTCGACCAAACGTATTTGGTGGCCTCTCTGCGCAAACTTGGACCTTCTTTTGTCGGCGTCACTCAAGTCCCCATTACAATAACCGATGAGGAACTCGTTTCACTTGACCGTGTAGGCGTCCGAGCGGTTCGATTTAATCTGCGAAGGGGTGGATCGGACTCAGTTGAGAACTTGGAGATGGTCGCTAATCGAATTTATGATCTGCTAAACTGGCATGTTGAACTCTATGTGGATTCGGCCTGTCTTGGAGATTTTTCCTCAGTAATTAGTGGATTGCCGTCAGTTAGCATCGATCATCTAGGTTTGTCTTCTAAGGGCTTCGAGACGATTTTGGAGCTTACTGAGCGCGGTGTCAGAATTAAGGCGACCGGATTTAGCCGTATCGATTTTCCTGTCGTGAGCGCGCTTAAGCAAATTTACGAGGTGGACTCGACTGCATTGATGTTTGGGACTGACCTACCATCGACGCGCGCCCCAAGACCATACACTCATGAAGACATGAAGCTTGTGATCGAGAATTTTGCTGCTGATGAGGCAGACAACATTCTGTGCGGCAATGCTCGACGTTTCTACCGTCAAACAAACACAGAATTGCGGCTGGGAAAGCCTACAGAAGGTCCACGCGGTTGAAGTCAAAGTGCTCTCGATGGAGTAGGGGAGTCAGTGTAGTCGTTTCCTCGTCTGGCGGTTGTGGTGATTTACTTTGCTCTTTGTAGTCTGGGTGGATCGCAACATTGTGGATTGTCTCTAGGCCCCATTGGGCGATGGTCTCGATCAATGGTTTAAGGCTCTCCCCGCGTTCGGATAGGCTGTAAATCACTTTACGACCGTCTTCGGGATCCGGATTCCGTTCGGATAAGCCATTCTCTATGAGCCATTTAAGTCGCTGTGAGAGGATGTTTGTGGCGATGCCTTCAGGTGATTTCAAAAAGTCGTCGAAGCGTTGTTTTCCCCAGAGCATATCGCGGATGACGAGGAGCGTCCAACGGTCGCCGACGATATCGAGTGCGCCTGCGAGAGGGCAGGGGGAACGTTGGTCTTTTGAAATCTTTTCCATATTTCGTATAAACTTACTTGCAAAGTAAAAGTAATCAACTTCTTTCGTGGTTGATATCACTTGCATTGTGCAATTTAAATAAAGATGGAACATCACATACAATCGAAGAGCAGGGACAGCTGGAGGCAGACGACGACTCAGTTGCTGCGTTTTGCGCTGCCGACATTTTTGCTTATGGCACTGAGCACGGGGGTGTTGATGTTTGAGCTGTGGTTGGTTTCACGCTTGGGCGTGCAGCCGCTAGCTGGCTTTACGCTTTGTCTGCCATTGGCATTTTTAATGACGACGATGTCTGCCGGAGGCTTTGGCGGTGGTGTGACATCGGCAGTTGCGCGCTCACAAGGAGTGATCGAGCAGCGCCATTCACTCATACGCACCGCGATTACTTTATCCCTTTTGATTGGCTTAGGCTTCATGCTTATTTTGGCGTTAGAGCCATTGTTTATTCTGGGTAGAATGACGAACTCGTCGCTTGAGCTAGCTTCAGCGGTTGAGTTTGCCGAGGTGTTTTTTCTGGGTGCACCGATACTTTGGTTGGCCAATACCTTGGCGAGTATTCACCGCGGACTTGGAAATCCGGCGACACCGGCAAGGATCGGTGCAGTGAGCGCGGTGCTTCAAGTTGCCGTGAGTTATCCTGTAGTGTTGGGCATCGGTAGTTTTGAGGGCTTTGGGCTACGCGGAGCGGCTGCAGTCCCGGTTTTTGGATATGCGTTGCAAGTGTTGCTTCAATTGCGGGCATTGAAGGGGGAGCTTGGTCTTTGGCGTTTATTGATGCCTAGGCTTAAATTGAAAAAGCGTGAAGTCGTCGATATCCTATGGGTCGGTTTACCAAGTTCGGTGAATACTGTGAATGTCGCGCTTGTTTCGATTTTACTCACCAGTATTGCTGCTGGGATGGGGACGAGTGCATTGGCTGGTTTCGGCGTGAGTGCACGAATCGAGTCCATTGTTATGCCTGTGATGTTTAGCATTGGCACGTCTTTGGTCGCACTTGTTGGGATTGCCTGGGGGCAAGGCAATTTTAGTCAGGCACGTCGTCTCGTGATGGTGGGCGCAGTCCTCTCGACTGGATTTACCACGCTCGTGGGGCTCCTTATGGCATTTGCGCCGCTCTCAGTGTTGGTATACTTAGCTGATAGTGAGGAGATCGCCGTAGCGGCGAGTGAGTATCTTCGTATCGCTGGCCCTGCCATTGGTTTGTTGGGTTTAGGCTTAGCTTTCTCATTTGCGAGTCAGGGGATCAAGCACCCCTTGCCGGCATTAATTGCATCCATATCTCGTCTTTGTTTCGTGGCGGTGGCTGCACACACTTTTCGACCTCAGAGCCTAGCCGAACTGGCATGGATCAGTGCAGGAGGCTTTCTCTTGTTTGCGCTCATTCTCGTCGGCGGATCCGGACCACTTTCTCCGTTTCGACGGAGTCAACTCAAGCGGTCGCAGGTGCGGCTGCATCAAACCTAAAAAAGGAAATATAATGACTACGACTACAGAACAACCAATTGCCAAGAATTACAAAAATGCGAGTGTTGCTCATTTTGGTGCACTAGAAAACTGGAAAGACAATACGGGGATTCTCAGTCAGACCGGTAATGAGTATCGTGGGAAAATTTGGCTAAAAGATCTGCTTGGACTGAGTGGGATAGAGCTGTCTTTAAGCTCCATTTCGGCGGGTGGCAGTGTTCCCTTTGAACATACTCATGAGCAAAATGAAGAGTTATACATTTTTCTCTCAGGTGAAGGGCAGATGAAGCTCGATCAGGACATTATTGATGTCGCAGCAGGTTCAGTTGTCCGTGTGGATCCCACAGCCGTGCGTTGTTGGCGTAACTCGGGGAAGGCGGACCTTGTGCATATCGTCATTCAATCGAAGGCTGGCTCCTTGGAACAATGGACAGCCGAGGATGGCACGATTACTTCGCAATCACCGGATTGGAGTTAATCGAAAGCTGTTCTCTTAGCATCAGGACGCTTAAGGTTGCGTGAGGATCGCTCTAAAAAACAGTTTTGGTTCGTCAGATGGTAGCGTCAGCAAACGAGTTCCAGAATTAGCTGGTGCGGCGTTGCTATTTGCCGAGTCGGGAAAGATTGTCCAATTTGTCAGGTCAGTGGATGCCTCGATTAAGGTGCTACGGTTGGCCGTATAAGGGAAGCTGAGGGTCGTGTTGCCAAAGGTGAACAAGAAGCGGCTCGCTGAGTCTTGCGGATCAGTGCCGGCGAGGTATTCGAGGTAGTTGGTTTGTCCGTCAAAGTCGGCGTCGTCTTCTGGCTCATCATCGCTAGTGCCGGCAAGTTGGGCGTTCGCCCATTGGCTGTAGCTTTGTCGTGTGGGGAGCTCTGTAGTGATCCAGTCTGCAACGAGTTGTATCGCGATTGGGTCGAGCTCGCTACTTGCCAGTGGTGGCATACGGCTCGCACTACCATTGATCCGACTCAGGAGTACAGAGTGAGTGATGTCGTTGGGGACGAGCACACGGTTATCATTGTCTCCCAGATCGTCGCTGAGCGTTCCGTTGATGAGCCCGGCCAAATCAGTGGGAGTTGAGGCGCCTTCATCTGGGGTCGTCGTGGGTAAGTTTAGCGAGGTGTTCGCGACACGAGTGAGCTCAGTTGCTGGGAGTTTGAACGCATTTAATTGAATAACTCCAAGGCAGAGAAAAAGCAAGTAGACAGGCGCATGTAGAAGTGGGGTTAGGGGTACTGCAAAAGAGTGAACCTGTAAGTGGCTAACTATTCCATACAAATGCGCTATACATGTTAAATTACGTCTTTTACGCATAACTGGATGGGGTATTGTGTTCAATGAAACACACCATCATTGGTGAATTGATTACGTTTATCCTTTGTGGTAGAGCTACCCGTTTTTTGGAATACAGCGAAACTGTTCAGGCGCGCGATCTGCCTGATTGTTGTTTTTTGAGATACCTGCTATATTCCTTTTAGGGGAAGGCGTATTTTTACTAGTTCTTTACGGTTCGATCTTTTGCCGCCTCAGCATGGCTCAATGGCTAAGTCTAGGTGCTCATCGCCGCTGAGTTGAAGATTTTTTGAATATGTGTGATTATTAAGGGAATATACCTAGAAGTTCACGCTCAATATTAACAATGAAATATTACTTAACTACCGCCGTCCTTTCATTTGTTGCTTTATCATTGAATGCTCAGGAGCAGTCTGGAGAAGCTTCAAATCCTTTTCTTTCAGGTCATCTCTACTCGCGAATAGCGATCTCATACCAGCATGCAGATGATTATCATTCGGGGTATGACTCTTATGCATCGTTTCTTTTTGATGAACGAGACGGTGAGTATACTTTCGTGAATTATTCCTTAGATTTGGTCTATATTACGCCGAGTGGATTTTATCTCGGTTCAGGTCTGTATGCTAGTGAAGTAAATGTATCTACCGATGGGATAGGCTTGGGAATACCTGACACGAGTTCGAGTATTGAAATACGTGAAGTCCCACTAGCGATTGGCTATGACACCACAGTAGATGATTGGCAATTGCGCTTCGAGACCCGTTACATCTTCAACGTGGATGACGATTTCGATAATTCCTTTTCTTCTGCACTTTCCGATTCTGTGCTACTTCCAGCAACTGACGGCTCTGATAGTTTGACGCTTTCATTCCGTGTAAAACGAAGTTTTTTTGATTTAGAGCATTCACTATTAATAGGTTATCAGATGTTCGAAGCCGATGTGGAGCATCCGTTTTTTCCAAGATTTTCATTAGGGGATCGCTATTTTCTTGATTACGAAGTCGCTAAAGTGATTGGCGATCTAAAGTTATCCATCGGCAATCTCTACTCACAAAGTGAAAAGACCGAGGGCACACCCTCTGCGTCTACCGGCACCGCTTATTTGACTGAAAAGCCACGTTACTCAGAGTTGCGAGCTACAGCCACTTATCGAATCACGCCGCGTTTCTTGGCAGATTTTGGTCTTAAGTATATCTATGCGGGTAAAGATGCACCAAAGCAAAAAACAGCCTATCTAGGCTTAGCTTATATCTTTTAGTCACAGCGTAATATCACACTTTTTGAGTGAGTATTGGCGCAATTCACGAACGAATCATTCGCTCGAACGGTTGATTTGTGATGTCAGGCGACACGCTAAAGTGGTAGGCTCTTTTCCAGATGGGGAGGAGGTGTATTGATAGTAGTCTTAGTCAGGTTCAGGCACGTCAGCTGAACGAAATTGGGCTGCGACGCTATTTTGATATGCATCACTTTAAAGGGCTCGATCAACCAAGGAGTTTGGGGGGACAAGCTGCCTAAACTTTTGCTCTGATTACGATCAATCAGAGGCAGAGCAACGCAAATCAAACCGAAGCAATTATAACGAAATTCCCCTAAGACTCCTTAATCAAAATAATGAACCCCTGTCTGGGCACTCTCGGTAGCGAAGCCACTGCCGTAAGAATACGATGGAAGGCAGCCCTCGCTGATTTGATCGAAAATCTAGACTAATCGTAGAGCACTATCGCGACTTCTGAAGCGCGGAGCACAAAAGGAATTGATAGCTGTGACTGGATCTACTTCTTGGTGACGGATATTTCATGTTTATCGATGTAGAATAGTGCTGAATCAACTCCATATGAAGAAATATATATCCTATCATCCAGCACATTTTTAACCTCTCTTAGCCATAAATAGCTTGGGCTTATGGATGTTCTAATTCCCTTCGGCGTAGGTAATTCATCCAGGAATTCACTCACCTTATAGCTATTAAATTTCCCCTCCCGACCATAGATATCGATGCAATAGTCCTCTAGGGAATTTACCATATGATTTCCTTTAACGTGTATAAGCTTTTCTCCGTCTCGTGTCAGGTAGAAACTCGAGAAAAGCTCGTTGAAGTCGTCTATCTTAGCTTTCCATACTATTTGTAATTCCTTTGCGTTTCTGATCTCAACCACACCTTCGCGATTACATTTTCTTAGGAATAGATCGCGTGCTTCAACGCTGATTATCTCATGGCTTGGAGGTTGAGCCCAGCACCCCCAGATGCATGCAGTGGTCGTAATATAAACTATGAATAGACAGATAGATTTATTCATAGTTTCTGTAGATCAGTAAGGTTGAGTTCTTCTCTGTTGGTCTAAAAAGTGGGCACGTAGTCGGGGAATTTCTTGATGGGATTGTCTTCTTTCGCAGGTGTTTGTTCATCAGTGCTACTCGCGCCCGAGCTCTCCACTAGGGTCGTTTTACCGGATGAATCAATAGTGATTGAGGATTGTGGTGTGACTACTTCTAAAGGTTCTTCAATCGTTGTTTCAGTTTCGATTACTTCAATCGTTTCAGCTGTTGTTTTTTCTGAAACTTCTTCAGTAATTGAAACCGCGAACTCCTCAGTTTTTTCAGAAATTGCTTCGTTCGCATCAGAGGCTACTTCGTCAGTCGTCGTCTCAGTTGGAGCGGTTTCCTCGCTAGTTGTTTCAGTGCTCTCTTCGATTTCGATTTTTGTGGCGTCTGTAATCGCCTTCGCGTCTTCAGCTGCTCCTTCGATCAGCTCATTTACAGTTTCAGCGCTATTGTTCATTTCCCCTGCTTCAGTGACTTTGTCAGTCAAGTCGCTGGTCATGCTTTCAACGGTTTCTTCAGCTGAAGAGGCGAGCTTTTCTGTAGCTTCAATCGCATCTGTAACGACTGCGTCGACTATTTCAGTGGCTTCTGTTGCGACTGTTTCAATGATTTCTTTGGCAGTCTCATCGATCGCTTCTGTTGCGGGTTTAATGGTTTTGGTAACTTCAGGAGCTGCCCCTTCTATTGTGGAGGTGATTTCTCCAGTCGTTGGAGGGGCCGCTTGGTCGTCCTGTTGTGTCATGAATACATAGGCTCCTACACCACCGCCAATAACGATTAGGCCGATGATGATGAATGGCAGCTTACTTGCGCCTTTCCGATTAATAGGTGTGTAGTGTTCATCGCTTTCACTCGTACTCACTTCTTCACCTTCGATGAATGGATTAATGGAGGGGTCGATTACTATCTTTGAAATGTCTTCGGTTGGCTGTGGTGGCTCACTAATTGGATCATTAGGAGTCTCTGGTGTGTTGGGTAGTGCTGGCTTCTCTGTCATGGTATCAGGTTGGGCTGAGCTGTTGGATATTTCGGGTAGTAGGGCAGCGATTGTCGCAAGTGCGCTGGTGTCAAAATCTGGGTCTTCCGCGTTTAGCTCGTCATCCGTCATGAGTAGTCGCTTGACGAGATGTGCGCCTAAGTCATTGCTGACTGCCCCGTTAATTTCTGGAAAGCCCAGCACTCTGAGTTTGCGCATGGCTTCAGTTTTTCCAGAGTGTCCGCTATGCATTTGCACGTGCAGGATCGCATTTGTGCAGATCGTTGGTGGCACGCTGAGTAAGTTGACGAGTTCTGTGATCGGGCGTGTCGCTCCCTCTATATCGATCCAACTGAAACCTGCCATAAGATCGAATTCATACCATTCCAGTATATGTTTCCAATGATAAGGACCGAAAGTGGCTCCATTTTTGTGCTGAATTGAAATCTTAATGGTTTGAGTCATCTGAGATAAGCGGGGCTGGCCTATATACGTGGCTATTTGGAGGAAATTAAGTAGAAGATACTATGTAAAAACGCAAAAACACTTCCCAAGCAAAAAGATTCTTACATTTCGGCAAGAATTGTGATGGAAAATACTGTAATTCTAGCAGGTCTCGTGATCTGTAGGGGCGTGAAGGATGAAAAGCGCAGGTTTTACTGATGTGCTCGCGCTGTTGATGATGGAATTTGATCTAGGTGATTAACCAATCACTGCCATCTCATTGATGGTGAAGCTTTCAATCGCTCCTTCTGTCGCCGCCATGTAATCTGCTAAATGTGGTTTGCTCATATGTGTTTGCCAGTGCTCGCGGGATTCCCAGTTTTCGTAGAACATAAAATGAGTTGGTTTTTCATTGTCTTGATGTAGATCGTAATTGACGCAGCCAGCTTCGGTGCGAGTTGTGTCGATGAGTTTGAGCAGCTCGGCTTTAACCAATTCTATTTTGTCAGATTGTGCGTGGATATTGGCGACGATTGTGAGTTGTTGGGACATGATATTTTTTAGTTTGAGTGGTGGTTCTCTGCGTTATTCCCATCCGGAGATGGTTAGTTTGCCGATGATGGTGTTGGTCTCGCTGCGGCGGTGTGCTTCGAGGATGTTTTCTGCGTTGATTGGGCTGAGTTTTTCGCTGGCTGTGGCGGAGAGTTTGCCTGCATCGATTAATTGAGCGATCTGCGCCAGTATGTTGTGCTGTTCGATGATGTCCTCGGTCTTAAAAATGGGGCGAGTGAACATCAGTTCCCAGCAGATAGTGACTGACTTTAATTTAAAAGGCCCGCCCATGTCGAGGTGCTCATTGTGCTCTGTTATGAGCACCACGCTGCCTTGTGGTGCGATCATTTCGCCAATCGCTCCCCATACGCCATCTATACGGTTGTAGTTGGCGATATAGTTGACGGTGTCGAATCCGGCCTTACGGAGTTGAGCTGGCATATCGCCACGATGGCTAATGATATGGTCAGCGCCGAGCTGGCGACACCAGTCGGCGCTTTTTTTGCGAGACGCGGTGGCGATGACGGTCAGTCCTGCAAGTTTGGCAAGTTGGATCGCCATCGAGCCGACGCCACCTGCGCCACCGATGATCAAGAGGGTTTTACCTAAGTTCTCGGAAGGCGTGTTGAAGTTGATTTTCAGGCGATGGAACAGTGACTCCCAAGCAGTTAATGCTGTGAGTGGAAGCGCGGCGCTAGTAGTTGCGTCGAGTGTTTTGGGTCGTGTCGCGACGATACGTTCGTCGACGAGTTGATACTCCGCATTCGAGCCTGGGCGTGTTACATCACCAGCATAGTAGACGAGGTCGCCTGTTTTGAAAATGGTGGTGCTGTCTCCGCAGTCGACTACAATGCCGGCCGCATCGAAGCCGACGATTTTTGGAGCGTCGCCTTCTTTTGGACGAACTTTTGTATCTACTGGATTGAGTCCCACCGCTTCAACTTTGACGAGTATGTCGTATCCTGTTGGAGTTGGCTTAGGTAGTTCCACTGCTCGTGCGGAACCGCTCTCGCAGCTGTCTTTGAAGAATTGAATTGCTTTCATCGGTGCGTGATTAGTGGCTTTTTCTAGATCTGATTGATTGTAGAGTAGAGTTTAGAGTGCTTGTGTAAATATTGCTTTACGCTTCTCAGTTTATGCAAGACCGGCTTCTGCGGCAGTCGGTAAATCAGTATAACCCTCAGCTTCAGCCGGTGTGTACCAGTTAGCCATGTCGGTGTCGGGGTTTAGAGCGATACCTTTGGCATATCGCTCAACTAGGTCGGGTGTGCTAATGAGTGGTCGACCGATCGCAATCATGTCGGCTGCACCATTTTCGACGGCTTCTGCAGCAGCTTCAAGTGTGTAGCCACAGTTCCCCATGATTGGACCTGAGTAGACCTTGCGGAAGTCAGCTAATGTCATTGGTTCGCCGAGCTCATGAAAACCAAATGCGAGGCCGTCCATGATGTGTAGGTAGGCGAGACCGTATGTATCAAGTTGTTGAGCCGCGTAAGTATATTGCTCGCGGTAGTCGGATGAACCCATGTCGTTAAATACACCATTGGGTGATAAGCGCACCGCTACGCGGTTGGCTGGAAAGACTTCGATAGCAGCACTCACGACCTCAAGTAGTAGGCGAGTGCGGTTTTCGACACTACCGCCATATTGGTCCGACCGTTTGTTCGTTTTGGATTCCAGAAACTGGTTAAGTAAATAGCCATTCGCTGAGTGAATTTCCACGCCGTCGAACCCTGCGGCTTTGGCATTGATCGCGGCTTCTTTATAGCTGGTGACTAGATCTTGGATTTCGTCAGTTGTGAGTGCGCGTGGCACTTCGTAGTCTTTTTTGCCCTCAGGTGTATGAATTTGGTCGCCCTCCAGTTTGATCGCGGATGCAGAAACTGGAAGTTCACCTTTGTGGAAATCGCTATGCGAGGCACGTCCCATATGCCAGAGTTGCAGGAAGATTTTTCCGCCTTTGGCGTGGACCGCCTCGGTGGTTAGTTTCCAACCTTCGACCATCCTGGCCGTGTAAATGCCTGGTGAGTGATTCCAGCCGTTTGCTTGCGGGCTGATCGTTGTGGCTTCAGTGATGATGAGCCCAACGCTTGCACGTTGTGCGTAGTACTTGGCCATGAGTGCATTGGGAATACGTTCCGCGCCGGAGCGGGCACGAGTCATGGGTGCCATCGCTATGTGATTTTGTAATTGCAGATCGCCTAGTGATGTTGGTTCGAGTATTTGTGTCATTATCTTGATTTTTGAATGATTGGTCTAAGTTGAGTGAAATTTTCTAGGATGAGGTGAGCAGTTCAGCTTCAGCCACAGTCAGTGCACTTTTCAAAATATCATCTGAAGTCATCACGCGGCCGACTAGTGCAACGCCTTGACTGAGGCAAAGAATGGTCCGAGCGATATTGCGCGGAGTGGTTTTGAGGCGAATTTCGTTATCAGCTTCAGCTCGTGCAATGGCTTCCGTTAGTACATCTTCGATCGCCTCAAGACTGCGGCGCAGCGCAGAGGCGATTTCTTCGTCACTGGTATCAAAGTCTGCAATACTTGTGCCGATTAAGCAGCCCTTACTGCCACATTCCGAGTGAGTACTGAGCCAACTGCCTAGCAGACATTTTATGTTCGCTAGGGTTGATTTACTTTTAGGGTTAAAGAGTTTTTCACGGGTGCAAGTAACTGATGTGCGTGTGTATTGGCTTAGTGCTTTTAGGAAGAGTGCGCGCTTATTGCCAAAAGTATCGTAGAGGCTTTTTTTTCCGATCCCCATCGCTGCAGTTAATTCACTCAGTGAAGCTGCCTCATAGCCACGAGCTAAGAAGATCTCAATCGCCTGACATAGGGCGACTTCTGGATCGAATTTTTTCTCTGGTCCGGGCTTCATAATTGCACAAGAAGATTAACTTGAACCGATTGGTCAAGGATTTTTAATCGTTCCATTGCTTGTTGAATTGAATGAATCAGCTGAACCTGCGTATTTGTTGCGATGTTCGTTCTTTTCATGAATGTGACTTTCCGATAGATACTGATCGAGTTATTATATGAACCGAATCGATCGTCTCACCTCTATGATCTTGATGCTGCAAAGCCACAAAGTGGTGACTGCGGATACAATCGCTGAGCATTTTGAGATTAGTGTGCGTACTGTGTATCGAGACATTGCAGCTCTCGGGGAGGCAGGTGTGCCAATCATTGCGGAAGCAGGTGTGGGGTATAGTTTGATGCGTGGTTATAATGTGCCACCAATCATGTTTACCGAGTTGGAGATCGCAGCACTATTCATGAGTGCTGAGATTACAGAGCAGTTTGGTGATGATTCGCTAAGAAAAAGCCTGAATGGTGCATTGTTGAAAGTGCGCGCAGCACTACCGGACGGACATAAACGCTATCTCAGTCAGCTAGGTAATAGGATGGAGGTGTGGAGTCGTCCTAGTGGGGCGGAACCACATCGATCATTGATGCCTGTGCAAGAGGCGGTGGTGCGGCGACATTGTTTGAGCATTGAATACGATGCCGGAGGGCGCGGCGATGTGACGCAGCGCACTGTGGAGGCCTTAGGGTTGATCTTCTATGGGCGTCAGTGGCATTTGATCGGCTGGTGTCGATTGCGTCAGGCGATGCGGGATTTTCGTTTGGATCGTATGCAGAGCTGGCAAGTGCTCGAGGAAACTTTTTCCGGGCATGAAGATTTTTCTATCTCAGAATTTTTGAAAGATGAAATGGAGAATCATGTATTGATTCCTGTTCAATTGGAGTGTGAACGTTGGGCTTTGGAGCGTATGCTACACGAGATGCCCTGTCAGATTATTTCAAAAAAGGCACTGGTAGGAGGGCGTTATGCCATTGAAGGCCAGGCTTATTGTTTGGAATGGCTGGCTCGTTGGTTGATCGGAGTTGGAGCTTCTGCGATTGTAAAAGGCCCTGTAGAACTGCGTGCTATGATGCGAGACGAAGCAGAGAAAATTGCTAAACTATATATAGGGCACCTCTGGAAACCTCGCTCAAATCGCTTAATTTCACACATCTAATCTTTACCGCGTTGGCCTACGGTCT
>JAYJMI010721497.1:0-13386 GCA_036873855.1 Sarsia tubulosa
TCTTTGCATGAAGTTAAAGGGTCATGAATGATGAAAAGTGAAGGTGACAGATTTTTTAGAAAATTTTGTGTTTCCATTGAAACAAGACAAAAGGTCAAATTTTCCCCAAAGTTGATATCTTTTCAATATATCTCAAGATCCGTTCCTCAGATTTAAGTTTAAGCTATATTAATTAACATAGTTACCATAGATCTAAAAATTCTGGTTAACCTTTTTTTTCCGGGGGTCCATTAGTAATTGATTCCTTGTTCACTTTCGTTCCAACCGTGAGCTATATGTTAAACAAAAGTAACTGTTATATAAATTACGACAAAGTGAAAAAGATAAAAACAATAGTGCTTTGCTCTTTAGAAATATCTTTCAAGTTGTAATTAAAAGTAGACAAAAAAAAGTATAGACTTTCTTTCTACCTATTTTCTTAAAACATCGGGATTAAATCTAGATGATGTAATTTGGTTAAGTTATTTTTTCTTCCTTCGCTGTAACTTACGTAATGTTTTCAGAAATGAATGGGCCGTAAATTCTGTCCGTTAGCTAGATCTAAAAGTAAAATAATGCTTAGACTTTGCCAGTTCAATTCAACCATAAAGATATAGATTGGGAGAAAAGAAACTGTTTTAGTGTCTGTGGCTCAGGCTAGATAAGAGTAGCTTGACCTTATTAGCAACATCACAAAAATGTATAAACATTTCAATCACAAATTTTAAATTTTTGTTTTTTATCATTTGCAGGGAAGAGTTAAATGCTGCTCAATCGAAGAACAAAGCTATCGAAGGTTTTGTTAGAGTTGTCAAGGGTGACCCACAACATAATATACGTAAGAGACTTTTAGATATGAGTGATACGCCAGAGATGTACCTACTAACAGCAGAAGAACAGGTGGACTGTCTGGTTGATCATGCTACTGACCCAAGTGTGCTTGGAAGAACATATGTAGGCTGGAGTTCTTGGGTATAAAGAAAGTATTTTGCTAGAAGAAGGCTGGAGTCCTTGGAAGCCTCCTCGGGTCTAAAGAAAGTACCTTGCTAGAAATAGGCTGGACTCTTCGGATCTAAAGAAAACTCGCTAGAAGTATAGTACTAGTATAGATAAAATGTGCTTGAATTGTCTAAGATGTATTTCATTGGATTTGTTACTTGGTTTGTCAAGTCATAAGAAGCGGTTAGAACTGGTTACAGCCGTTGGAACTGGTAGAATTAGAAAGTGTTACACCGCAGTTATTTTACTCACTAAACCTACGTAGCGATCAATCTTGATCAATCTCAGCATATGGTATGGAGTTATAGATCTTGGAATAGTTATATAAAACATGAAACATTCCTTCACATTACATTAATTCAAGACATTAACTTTATATTTTTGTTTGCTTTTATATTCTGATTTCATTTAGAAATTTATTTTTCCGATACCATTTCGTGTTAGTTGTACTGTTACTTTTCTACCAATTTTATTATTTGTTACAGTTTTTTGCGAAGTTATGTTGACGTTTTGTTTTTTTAAAATAATATTTTATTTCACTGAACGATGATGGATACATTTGAAAGTTATCCCTTTTACAATGTAGTTATTTATATTTTGTTTTAGTTTTTATG
This sequence comes from Sarsia tubulosa, assembly GCA_036873855.1. Classification (NCBI taxonomy): domain Eukaryota; kingdom Metazoa; phylum Cnidaria; class Hydrozoa; order Anthoathecata; family Corynidae; genus Sarsia; species Sarsia tubulosa. The sequence goes on from JAYJMI010721497.1 coordinate 1,593, forward strand.
TTTTTCAATGGTCTAACCTTTACATCAGTCAACGAAAATATCCAATGCCAATAATAAAGCGAATAATTATTACCTCAACGTCTAAAATTTTTCTTTTGCGTATTACACTTTCTACTATTTTTAAAGATTTACATGTCATGTGACCTGAAGCTTTTGTATATAATAAAACATTTAAACGAAAAACGTATTTTGTTTTATTTTAGATATTTTTGTTTATCCAATGTAAACTGGCTTTTAAAAAAATGTTACGAAAGCTCTTTTATATTCCAAGTGTACTCAGGGCTTTAATATCTTAGATTTCATAACCGATAACAATATGTAAATTATTTTGAATAGAAACACACTGCTTAATTTGTCCATTTAAATTATTCAATAATATCATAGTCACATATTAATCAACTTAATTAAGACAATTTAATTATGGTTTACAATGAAAAGATTGAGCTAAAGATGTTAAATTGTTTATTTTAATATCTCAAAAGGATTCAGAAATCTCAAGAGAGAAAACTAAAATAGTAAGTAAATGCTTATTTTTATGCAATTTGTCGCCAATACATGTAGGTCCTTACTTGCGATTAGCTTATTGGTTAATCCGTAAAAGTACCATAAGAAGGAATGGATTCTTTTAAGGTGTATTTTATTCTAACTAGTTGATCATGGCATTGATTCGCGAAAAGGTTTTACAAAACTGTATACCACTATTTAACTTTCGAGACCATTTCCTAGAAAACAAAACATAGTTTCAAAATAGCTTCACAATATGTTTTAAAATAGCTTCACAATATGACCTTCCTAGTGACATAAGTAGACGGATTCTTGAATATAAAATGAAGCTATTGAGGATTGCCTGTTACAGTTGAGAGAAACAGTTGCTCTGCTTATTGTTGATCTTTTTTGCCTTTTATAGCTTTATTCGTTAATACTTTACTGCAAGTAATTAAATTCTTTAGAGATAGTAATAAGTCTCTAAAGCAAAAAGGTGCTAAATGCTATTATAACTGCTATCTACATTTGGGAATTTAAAGAGTCATTTCCACAAGCTCAGTACAAAAGAGTAACTAGTTCTACTTCCTTCTTATGGTAATTTCAAGGTTTTGGCTGTTATTGATATGAGATGACCATGATTGGATTTAGGGATAGAATAAAACTTGATAATGCCGTTTCTTGAAAAAGTCCAAGACTGAAGAAGAAGAAAAAAAGTTCAGGAAAAATCTTCAAATCAGCGAAACTAGTCTAGTCTAGTTTAGGAACAGAAGCGTCTCTCAATTATTTGAGTGGTTACAACTTTTGTATTTGTTGTTTTTTAATTATTATTAACATGCTATTATTTCTTGCATTTATCACTTCACACTATTTATAAGTTTCAACAAGTCCAGCTTTAAGGGTATATTTTTCTTGGACCACGTTTGAATTGTTTCCTAAGTATTTAAACCAAAACTCAAGAGTTATTTCATATTTTACATCATTGTTTTTGTAAATACATTTAACTAACACTTGAAAACAATAAAGTACAAAGTATTGGTTAAATAACTAATATTTTTAATTATGAAGACTGGTCCTCGAAATTTTAATATGTGAATAATTATTTTTGACAAATGTGACTTGTCCATTTGACATTTCATTAAAAATTCTTTATTACAATGGAATCAGAGTATTTTTGCTATCAAAGCTGAAAAAACTGTCTAATCTGCCCAGGAGTTACTCTTAGTGTGTTTATTAATTTTCATAAATGGACACAACAATTGACAGATTCGATTGCAGATAAACAGTGTTGCTTTAAATGCTTTAACTGTAAAACTTTCTTAAAATGCTCATTTATTATCCAATATCAAAACGCAGTAGTTAGTATAATATAGTTTAGCAGTTGCTGAAATGTTACGTAAACGTAAACAGAATGATAGCATGAGTAAATCAGCTGGATGTAAACTTTACAAATGTTTAGTATAGTCAACGTGTTCCGTATTTTGCAACGAAGTAGGTATCAACTCACTCTTAAAGATACACATTTTCTTTAATACCATTATCATACATTAGTAATGACTTCTTTAGATATAAATTTCATTTGTCAAAACCAACACGTTTACATTATCAAAATCAAAAGTTTTGTTTTTCAATATTTCTTTTTATAACTCTTTTTCAAAAGAATTCATTCAATTCTTCTGCCAACTTCTTGACAGAGCTCATTGCTATGAATTTCCAAACTGTAATTAGTAATTTTTCATATAAGAAAGATAGCAGAAATTTCTTGGATCATATTTTTACCTTTTTACGTGTCCCTATTTATAATACACCAATTCAACATCGTTAACTTTAGCAACCTAATTAATTCTGTCCCCCCTAAACTATTTTCATTTTACTTGTTCATCAAATTGCCTAGAGAAATATTTAATGTCGTGTTTATTGTTATAAAATATTTTTATAAAAAAGACTCGGAATAGTTTAGGGTACGGGTTGCTAATAATTCTATTTATAGTATCATGTTGAATTGGTGTATAAAAGGCGTCCTAAAGACGTCGTGAAAACGTCGCCCTAAAGACATCGTGTTTGTTGCCTATGTCACACTCGAAGACGTAATTTTACGACGTCTTAGAGACGCTATTTCTTGACGTAAAAAAGACGCAACTTAACAACGTTTTAAAGACGTCATACCATGGTAAATTTGTTTACATTGGAAATTTCTTTAAACGTTTCTGTATTCAACACACTTTTACTGATTAAAGCGCCAATGTCGGATGTAATGCATTGCGTGATTTGTGTTCATAAAATTGGTTAGCTAGAAATCAAACTTTAATTTAATGCTGCGTAAATTTCACAAATACAGCAATATCAGACGCAATGCATTACCTCTGACATTGGCGCTTAAAGCTTATCGCTGCAATGTCAGATCCAAAATGATCTTCTTTACAATAATTTTACTCTAGTAGCTTCTTAAAAATATAAATTTTGCTCTATACAAATGTATTATATGGTCTAGTGTTGTTGAAAGTAATTTGAAGTTTTATTGTGTCTGTTGTAAAGCCTCTTCTGTTTATTTCATAAAAGATATTCATTTTTAAAGATTTGTTATCGGATTTTCATAAAGATTATAAAACGAAATAAAAGAACTTTCGTGGTATTATATTTTTCTATTTTTATGAAAATATTTTGAGTTATTGTGAATAGAAAACTTAAAAAGTGTTTACCAGATGTTTAGAAGTAGTTCTACTTGAAGAAATTTACAAAAAAATATCTACTTTTAAAATAAATTCATTACGAACTAAAGAGGGTTTTTAGTACAACAAACACGATTGTTATATTCTTTCTAAAAAAAGAATACTGTTTTTTATTGTGGAATGATTTTTTAAAAATAAAGAGTTTATAAATAAATGAAATGAAATTCGAAAGAAGTAGTAACAAGTATTACAATAATTTGTGAAAACTGTAATTAGGCGTACGAAACATTCTAGTATATCATAAGTTGGATGAGACAATACTTCAAGACTAACTTTTACGGTAATTGTTGTATTTTCGTTATAAAACGTATTTACATTTAGGGGACATTTAGGAAGGGGAAGGGGAAGCATATTTTGGAAGAATTTTTTTCTTGTAAAAAGTTGATTATTTTCAATAAGTTTTGTCGAGTTGCTTGGAAAGACTACCTTCGTGAACTAGTTGTATTAAAATTGGCCATGAGTAGTGACAAAAGCACCTAAAGCATAAAACAACATATGCATTTTTTTTGATTATGTGATTATATAGTTAATCAACGTAGTAACTCTTTGAGTTAATTAATGATTTTGAGCACATTTTTTATAGGAGTTTTAGTATATTTTTAGCACTAAGGTCTGTTTTCCTGCAAGCGTAATGTTCGAGTGTGCGGATTTTATTTCGCCTAAATAATTATATGTATATTTCGCAACAATCTCTGCGATGGAGAGCGATTTTGACCAAAGTAACCCTCCCCAGTTAATTTACCATCATTTCTTTAACATAATATACTAGTGTCAATTTTTCTACCAAGCAGCGGTACTTACCTCCAACATTGCATGGACTAATAATATTATTATATGCATGTATATAAAAATTCATTATTTCAAATTCATTTTCACTATTTTCGAATATTTACGTTCAAGCGGAGAAAAACAGTAGAATAGTGTAGCAATCGCATAAATCGCAACACCATCCTCTCGCCAATCTCACTCATGATGTTTAGTTCTACTTTTTATACTTTCATACCCATAGCTAAACTTTTATCTCTCCATTCTTTATTGCAAGTTTGAATTTAGTGTTTTTGTTATATACACAACTTTCATTTTCATTTGAAGTAAAATCTTCTCCTCCGTTTGAATTTGGATTTTGTTTTATCGATAGTTAACCACATTGGGTCACCAGTTTTGTTTTATAGATAGTTTTAACCACGTTTGGTCACCAGGCTATAATAACATAAATCATCATGCTTTGTTACTGAAGGCTTCAGCTAATCTTAAAAATGTGTTACTTGATATAAATTGATGCGGGTATATTCCGCTATTTCTCGCAGACTCGACTAAAAAATTGTACTTTGGCTTTAAAAATAAAATGCCTTTCGAATGCAAAATGTCTTTCTTGATTATAAATTATTGTAAAGTCAAGGAGATTTAGCTCCTTCTGACTTTTAATGTTTTAAAATAATTTAAAAGATAAGACATTTTTAAAAAACGTCGGTAGGATAAATATTATCTTAAGACTTTCTGTTTTAAATAATATGTCACCCGGAAATCTCTCTATAGAAATATAGAAAAACTAAAATTTTAAGTCGATTATTTTTACAACCTGTTTATAGACTGTTGGTGTTAAATAAATTATTTAGATTTAGTAAACATCGGGAAATAAAATACTACCAAATCTACATTAAAAACTTTTGCTCTTATTCCAGATAAGCAACGTTAAATGTAATGTAAGTCATATCCTTATGTTTACTTTTCCCATCCTAATTGTAAGCGCTGTTAAATAAGGAGGGAGTTTGGAAATTCGCTAAATTTTCTTGATTTGGGGGGACCCATCCCCCTTCTTAATAAATTGAATTATTTTCTTATTACCTATGCTCATTGGAAAATAACCTCATTTATTTTCTAAACTATATATTTATAAGGGAAAACACAGTGTTTTGAGTAGGTTTGTAAGGTCGTCTTAGCAATAATGTCTGCACACAAGTTATTCTACCGTTCTCATTTAAAACAGTATAAATATTAGACTAAATATAATATGTTTAAATATTAACACAGCTGCGAGATTCTATGATTCTATTTAACACTTGACTGCATATGGTGGTTTTATCTAACGGTATACTTCCTGAATCGTTTGATGCTACGTGTGCGAAAATCGCCGCATTTAACGTTCACTTTCTTATCACAACTGTTCTTCTTGGTCATATATTACTTCTTCGTTTCTAAATATACAAAGTAATATACAATATATGTTCTTTAAGCACTTCATATAACGTTTTCGATCAATCGATATCCATAGCCACCCTCCATCCTTTAACTTTAAAACAATGCCACCCTCCAGTACCGATACTTTCAGGGGTATTAGGCTACTGTATCGCAGTGCTTTAGGGACTTAATATTACTGCCTCTGGTAACCGATACCCTACTGTCCGCTTTATTAATGCCACCTTCCAGTACCAATATTCTTACTAGTAGGGAATTTAGGTTACTGCCCTCCTCTAATCCTGTACAGACCGCTTAACTAATGCCATCCTCCAGTACGAATATTTTAGGGAATTTTTTCTTCTATGGCTTTCTACATATTTTTTTGTAAAAGTAATGAGGTAATCATAAAATATTCGATTTTGGTGGGCTGTTCTTGTAATATTTAGTAGGGTTTTCTATGTACTCATTTATTCAGGTTCTAAAGTCTTTTTAAGATCATTCATGATTCTAACGTCATGATTATAAATTAATTTAGGGTGTTTTTAATAAGGTAAATTGGATGGGGGGCTTTAATAGTCGGAGGGATTGCAACTATTATAGGAAATATTCTACAGTTGCCAGTATAATTTAACAGCAGATGTGAATTTGTATAATTATACTATTAAAGGTACACAACTTCAAGTGAGATCATTTTTGTGAAAGCTATATTAAAAATTTAGTATGTTAAAAGAGTAGTTTAGAAGTAAATCAAAGCTAGTAAAACACAACTTGTTATTAAGCAGATCATAATATAAGTAAAATAATCTCAAATTTTTTGAAAAAACTCCATTGCTTCTTGATTCCTATTGTTTTGCGAGTTTGAATCTCAACTGTTTCAAAAACTACACATAGATCACTGACAGATCTCATATGAAACTACACATAGATATCAGAAGAATCACATTTTAATAACGTGAATTCGATGATGTTTTTAGGAAATTTTTGAGTTTACAACACACAAGAGTAGAGAATATTCGACAATCAAACAAGCATATATTTGTCTCTGCCTAGCATGTCTTTACTAGACAGGAAAGTGACTGAGGAAGTTATATTCTACTGTTGTATGTTATCGTAGAAAACATTGCTCTGATAAAGGAAACTAAAAACAAATAAGTTATGTGAAATTTAAGATGATTAATTTAGCATTATTCTTCCTTAGCAATTTAAGCTTTCATATCTGCAATCATGACAAGAATTTAAAAAATCGCAATAATCAGAAATATACAAATTTATTCAAAATTTCCATTCGCCTATTTCCATTATGAAGTTCGGTATAACCTGAGCGCTCTTTTTAGCTCTCCTGCAGTTCTTCCTGGTCAAATTATATTTCTACAAATTGTAAGTTTAGAGTTCTTTTATTTTTCTTAGAATAATGTTGTCTTATGCATAAAATTAGGATTGAATGGTCTTATAACATTTTAACGTGATTGAATTTTTATGTGGAGTTTTACTTCCTGTCCTAGACTTGATACGCCGTTTCTTAAAAAACGAAAACGGAAGGTCGAGAGGAAAATCGCGAAAAGTCTTTTGAAGCCATATAGATTATATCTAGTCTATTCCTGTACTAAAATTCTCCTCAAGTTTTAATGTCAGACTCAGATGATAAATAATATTCTCTTTTGCGTCAACCATGACCATGTGATAACAAAGCATCAAAACGTATATAATAGACGATATTGCTGTTATCAGCTGTTATTAACATGTGCTTTAAAATGTTGCATTGTGGGATTGCGTGGGACGTCTCAAGAGTACAATACCATTAAAAAGTTGCTAACGGTTATACAACTCAGTATTCTCATAAGTAATAAATTTTTTAATGATACCCCAAGCAATCCCACAATGCATCATTTTCTAGCACATGTTAATAATAGCAATATCGTCTATTGATAACAACGTAGCAATTTTCTTCAAAATTATATACGCAATGATTTTCAGACGCTTATTTTCGTTTTAGTTTTTGAGTTATGTAGTAAAAAGGAGATCAAAAAGCATACTGTTAAAGTAGATGCATAAGAGACTATTAATAGTAGTACCACAGGTTCCTTAATAGTGTTATCAAGTCTGCTCATTAAGAAGGAATCAAGTCATATTCTTTAATAACATTCTGATTGCATTTGTATTTACCAGGTATCAACATCTTTGACTATGGGTTACAATATCAACCGATTTGTATCAAAAGTCGACCAAAACTTTATGTGTAGTATATGTGCCAGTGTTATGAAAAATGCTGTGGTTACGCTATGTGGTCATTCGTTCTGTCACACGTGTCTGTCAACGTGGTTAGCAAAACCTGACACTGAGTCGTGTCCTATATGTCGCGCATTTACATCGCGTTATGAAATAATACCAAACATTTCATTGCGTAGCATGATAAGAACTTTACACACGTGGTGCGGTAATAAAGAATATGGATGTTATAATATCACCACAATTGAAGAATCGGATAAGCATGAAAGCACCTGTGAATATCGTAACACAGAGTGCGGAGCGTGTAAAATGAAATTACGTCACAGTGAACTAGTAGAACATTGCATGGAATGCCCGGCTATAAAAAAGATTTCTGAAAAATCGAAAGAAAACACAACAATAGAAGAACTTAATCATAAAATACTAATTTTAGAACAAGAATTGAATAAAACAAAAAAAGACTTAGAGATATCCAAAGGTAAAACGAAAGAGCTTGATTTAGAACTGCATGAACTGCGTGAAGAAGCAACAACTTGGAGTATGTCATCAATACCTGAATTCGATCCTGATTATAGTTACGGTTATTCCCCAAGTAGTATATCTCAATTAGCTTGTTTAATATCAAAATACTTACTATCGAAACCTCCTGCGGTTGATCGAAGTCGTATTTTCATGGCTATCAAAAGGTCGTTTACGTACTACCATAATTATGCAGGATACGCTGAGGATGTTCATATGTTGTTAGCAACAGCCTATGCGAGTAATTGGTTTCCAGAGCATCATAGATGGACCCTGGAACGTTGGCTTGAACAAGTAACGAATGAACGCTTTCCAAGAAGTAGTGACAGATTAAATTTAACAACCAACTAGAAAAAAAGAAGATCTTTGTTTATACCGTTGTTTGTTATATTCCACATTTAAATATAAACAAAAAGAAGAAGATATGATATATTTAAGGATAACTCGATGTTTACCTTTATGTTTATTTTTCGATTCTATTTCAACATTAGCTTGCTCTTGTAGTTTGTTTTTCATCTAAAATGTATATCAAATGTTTTATCACTCTTACAAAAGCACTAGTGTAGAACCAAGTTCGTAATGTACAAGAGCAAGTTCGCACTACTTTAAAATTCTCCTTTCTAAAGGTTTACCAAACGCACCGAACCTCCATCATGTGCATTATGACCACTCGGTGGAACTTTTCACTATTTTTGAATTTAGCGTCACCCAAGAAACTAAGAAAAATTCAGGATTTGTTCCTTTTATCTTTTTTACAGTAAAAACTGGAGCATTTGACTAAAACTGATCTACATGGACGTTAAGCAAAATATGATACACCTTTACCTACTTTAAGGGGATTAAATTTCGCGGGGATTAAATTTCGCGGATTTCGCAGATTTCGGACTAAATTAAATCCTAAAATCGAAATTAAATCCCAATGAGAATTTAAAAAGTTACCATCCACGAAATTAAATCCCCGCGAAATATTTGAAAACACCACCGAATCCGTGAAATTTTATAAAATTTTTAAAAAGGTGCGAAACATGAAGCAGCAAAAGGGTGTAAGTAAGAAAGTGGTTAATTAAGAAAGTGAAGATATGTAAAAATATAATGCAAATGAGCTTTTATTTAGTACTTTTACTTTTCTTTACCAAACTCACCTGTATTAAAAATATTATCTTACGTTTGTAATCCGCGAAAAACGCGAAATTTTTGAAAAAGATCCATCCGTGAAATTTAATCCCCGCGAAATTTAATCCTCTTAAAGTAGATTTGAAAAAATTAAGAAAATGGTTAAGTTCATCCAAGCTTCGGCAAAATTTGTTGCTGCATTGGTGTGCAATGAAGTTAATTTTAAGTTTTTAAACCAAGTTCTAGTGAAGGATTATGAATAACAGTGTAAAAAACATGTACTTGTTATTTTGTAAATTAAAAGAAAATCAGCTCAAAAAGTTCCTTGGAAATCCGTCTAGTGTTTTAAAAACATCTAAGACGGAGCGCTTATGTAATGATAACAAAAGTACGGTAAGTTAAAATATGGAACTATGGTTAAAGCAGTTATTCAGACGATATAAAAGTGCCAGAATCGAATCCTTGGGCTATTATTGTAACTATCTACTATTTTTGTAATTGGTTATTGTAGGGATCAAAATGGAGCATTCTCAGGGTCATATTGAAATCGAAAAACGAGCATACATACATACTTTTGAGATGTAAATTCCTTCGATTGAGTTTTGTTAAAAAATTACAAAATGATTGAAAAATAGTTATAAAATGATGTAAACCATTAGCAGCTCCCACACTTTATTTATCTTTCATATTCATAAAGAAAAAATTAAAGTAATATGGAGTCAGTAGTATTTACGTATTTAAACGATACACAGAAATACAAGGTAAACGATACACAGAAATACAAGGTAAATAAACGATACACAGAAATACAAGGTAAATAAAATGGAAAAGGTAATCCAACTAACAAGTTTTTCAAAAACCTTCTCACGTTGAAAAAAAAGTTTAAAATATTTATTATGAAGAAGCTTTTCACATTGCTGGTCAATAAAAATAAATAAATTACTAATTGAAATTTAGCATGGTGATATATTACATATATATATTCCATATATATCCTAAAAAATTCATAATGGCAGAAATCTAAAAAATCAAAAAAGTCTAAAAAAATCTAACAAAATTCAAGTATGACACTAAATATTATCAGAAGTAATTTAAAATCATGAGAAACTTTCCACTTAATTTCTTGTGAGTCTTATATATATCTTGTGACCACATTTTTGATAATAGTGTTGTTACAACCATTACATACGGTTAAATCCACAATTCCTTCGTCTTATCTAAATTTCGCAACTTGTTCACCTAAAGTTTAAAAAAGGAAGTTCAACCATGATACAAAATGGCGACTGAAAAAAAACGGAAATTATATTTTAACAGCCCAATTTTATTATAAAACAAGTGAAAACGAGGTCCTGTGATGGTTAGGTGGCAGGGCCAGGAGCATTTTTCATAAAACAAACTAATTTTATGCTTCTTTCTTTGAAAAAACGAAAAAAAGTTTTGATGTGGAGGGTTTGTGTGCAAATACCCTCACTATACACCAATTCAACATCGTTAACTTTAGCAACCTAATTAATTCTGTCCCCCCTAAACTATTTCCATTTTACTTGTTTATCAAATTGCCTAGAGAAATATTTAATGACTTGTTTATTGTTATAAAATATTTTTATAAAAGAGACTCGGAATAGTTTAGGGTACGGGTTGCTAATATTTCTATTTATAGTATCATGTTGAATTGGTGTATTACATAAAGAATTAAATTAAATTCTACAATTATGAATAAAGAATGACTTTATAATTATACGAGACTTAATTTTTTATTACTTTCTTTAACAATACCATTGTCAGAAGTGACGTCATATATGTTGTTAGAATCCAGTACTTTCATCAGAGAAGAAGTTTAGTAACTATCTAGTTTAAAACAATACCTTCGCCGAAGTTAAACCAAGGAAGGAGAGTCGTCTTTTTTAGTTATTTTGTACTATGCGTGATTCAAAATGTCATAAAGTTACATTGTTAATACCTCATTAACTGCGTAAACGTCATCTTAATTAGCTTTTTGATAACATGATTGGTTTAACAAGTAAAATATTGTTCAAATTAACTACTTTTTAAGGGCCCATAACTCCTGTTACCCTAAAGGAAACACTACAAAAGGAATTACAAATGGAAAAACTTTTATTCCTTTACTTGCAGTTACAAAGGCGTTTCAAAGGCACAACTGTAAATTAGTTACAAAGACAGTTATTTGAGTTTGGTTTTTGGAACTTCTAGCCATGATAAGTTCAATTTTCTTTATTTTCGATGAAAGATTTCTTTGCATAAATTTGAAAAAAAGTTTCGCCCTTTATTTAGTTAAATGAAAATACATAAAATTTTATGCATTGACCAATAGAAGTAGAAAAGAAGATAATGCATGAAATAAATAACGTCATCAGAGCGAATCACGCATAGGTTTCGAAGAAATACCGCTTTGTAAAGAAGCAAGGAGCTAAAAAGAGAAGGAGGGATATCAATATAAGCTCCTTTGTTCTAAGCGTGATTCGCTCAACTGGTGGTTTTATTTAAAACTGAATGTGTGAAATATTTAAAACTCGCGCTAATTAAAA
>JAYJMI010721608.1:0-13378 GCA_036873855.1 Sarsia tubulosa
GGCAAAAAATGTACATTTTACCTTGTGAGGCAAATTTTGTTTGTTCAGTAGATTTTGCCATTTATCTAAAAAATAAAAGATTTCTGATAATTATTATTTTGGGCAAGCAAGGTAAGTTTTGGCCCCAAATAGACATTACAGCGCTGAAAATAGACATTACGTCTTTAATCTGAAGATACATTCATTAGATTTCCGAAATAATTACCGGGAGTCCAGCAGTCAATTTTTCTTGTTAAACTTGCTTTAGGGAGAGAAATTTATTCGAAATATTTTCATTTGTAGTAGAGTCATCTTCGTAGCACTTTGTAGTTATAAAAGTAGGGGAAGTCTGTATTTTAAGTTCTATAACAGTCCTTTACTTTTTCGAATTTTCTTGTCTATGCCTTTTCAACAATATATCTCGAATAGTTTAATGGTGTTTCTTAATGATTGTATTTAGATAAAGCTTAGTGGTGGAACTTTTATAGCATAACAGCTTTCAATTCTAGCTTTTGGGATACTGTTCTGAATAAATAACACAACAGATTTATTTTCTGCTGAGTATACCTGAATTCTGAACTTAATTGCTAATGTTTCCTGCACTTGTAGTAATAATATTTGTATTTACGTGTCGTATTCTTTTCACTTCAATTTTTCAAAACGTTTGACATGCTGTCTATTAAATGACTTTACTCTTCGTAGGGTGTTTTCTCTTAATATAACTCAATATGCGATTCTTTATAAGATCTAACTAAATAGATGGTTAATTTAGCATTAATTGAATATATATGAAAGGGTATTTTTGTAGCTTCTAGGCACTGTTTACTAACATCATGGGTCACACGAAGGTTAATCTACAATGTAATAATCTTTTTGTTTCTTCTAAAAGTACAATTTATAAATGTATGTTAAAATTGCTGTTCAAAGGTGGTTATTTTTAAACTTTTAATAACTTCCTTTTAACTCCTTATTACAGTAACAACTTGTCATACACAGTCTATAATGCTTATCTCTTTTCACAGTAACATCTTGCCATACGCAGTCTATAATACTTATCTCTTTTCACAGTAACATCTTGCCATACACAGCCTATGTTACTTATCTCTTTTCACAGCAACATCTTGCCATACGCAGTCTATAATACTTATCTCTTTTCACAGTAACATCTTGCCATATGCAGTCTATAATACTTATCTCTTTTCACAGTAACATCTTGCCATGCACAGTCTATAATACTTATCTCTTTTCACAGCAACATCTTGCCATACGCAGTCTATAATACTTATCTCTTTTCACAGCAACATCTTGCCATACACAGCCTATGTTACTTGAGAATCTTTCTTATCACGTTGACATCTTAATATACGCAGCCATGATGTTATTATCCCTCCTTGTTATAGTTTCAACTTACTCTACACAGAATGTATAGTTCGCTTTTATCACAGTAATTTCTTGTCATTCACAGTCTGTTTTACTAATATATATCCTTGCTACAGTAGCAAACCGCTATACAAAGCTTGTGTTACACTTAACGTTTATCACAAAAACGACATGTTATTTATATCTGTCTTTGTTACAGTATCAACTTGCCATACGCAGCCTGCGTTACTTAATGTTTATCGCAATAACATCTTGCCATACACAGTATAATGTTATTTCTGTCTGTCTTTGTTACAATAACATCTCGCCATCACAGCCTGTGTTACTTAACGTTTTTATCATACGTAGTCTACGTTATTTCTATCTCTCTTCGTTATAGTAACATCTTGTCATATGCAGCTTATGATATTGCTATCCCTCCTTTAACTAACAACTTGCCATACACAGCCCGTGTTTCTTACACTTCTCAGATATAAAATATAGTCTTGTTATTCTTCTTGTTTACTAAAGTCTATCTGAATAGTAATAATCGGACTTTTGAAACTGTCCGAAGAAATCAACGAACACTCATTTTTGCCTAAATTATATAGTTTTACTGCATTGGCTGAGACATAACCTTTTATTGCTATTTATTTTTACATAATTATATAATTAAAAACGTTATACACAAATTGTATTTATGCATCTCAATTTTCTAGAGGTTTAATTGTAAAATTCGCCCGAAGACGCCTACAGTCGTAGGAGAAACATGTTGCGATAATTGAATACTGTGTTGTTTGTTTTTTATCCTATACCATCTTGGATGAAACCTTTATTTTTTATTACATAATTTATCTTTCATTTCCATCTCGACTTTTGACATTTTAGTACACAAAAAGTTTTAGTCGAACACTTTAACTCTGTTATTTTTATTGACGGAAAAGGTGTCTGCTGTGACTAGGACCCATATTTGACTAATTTTATTGAAAAATGAAGTTTTCACTTGTCAATCATCCTATCCTAAATATCTACGAAATTGTCAGTAGTTTATTTTTGGGTTTGCCTCGGAATACAGGCTATTTTAAGAATTCTGTGTTTATTACAAAAATCTTTTTCGACTAGTAATTAAGATCTAATTTTGTGCTGCCTGACTTAAATAATTGCGTTGCGGCTAAAAAGTCGGTTTTCAAATATAAAAGCTTGCTTTCAAACAAGCATTGGTATAAAAGATTCTAAACACAGAATTGCGTAGATTTCTCTCCGCTTGAAACTGCAGGTTTTTCTCACGTCGTTGTTTTAAATTTGTATGATTGAATTTTATCGCCTGTTACAAACTTTACTGAGATACGTTTAGCAATATTTCTAGCTGTCAAAATATTTTTGGCTTAAGAAATTACTCATTGAGAAGGAATAGTATATGATTTATTTTCTAAAATTAACTGTTACTAGTGCTATAGACTATATAAAGTCCTTCTTTTGTATTCCTGTACGGCAATTATTTTTTTGCGTAATCTGAATAGCGGAGAAGTTCTCCGCTTTTCCCATTCCGATTCCTGAACCCGGTTTTCCGTAAAAAGAACAACTAAATCTAGTCTACTAGCGCTAGTTTTTTAGACGGTTTCCAATTCAAATTTTGATTTTTCGACATAAAATAAAACTACAGCTTACAAGTACTTATTTTACTACACATGAATGCTCAAAAAATTTACAGCACCTAGCTCGTCATCTAAACTCAAATCGCTATGGCTTGTTCTTTCTATAACTTAACTATAACAACTTTTTGTAAGGGGAATTTAAAGACTGATCAACTTATACACCACCTTTAATCAGGCTGAGATTTTTGCATCACGTGACAAAATGACCACTCCACCCAAAAAATTCAAAAGTTGAAAAAAAAATTAGATTCTGAAAATAAGAAACAGGTTCATACTATATTTTTAAAACCCTAATAAACCTGGGCTTTTTTAGCGTAGTAGTTTTTTCTGGTGGGGGGGGACATTTGCCCCACACATTCACATACTTTCCGGGGTTTTAACAAGCGCCTTCGGATGACGGTTTTTTGACGTCACTAACATGTCAAAAATTGGCAGATGATTTTTTTTAAAAATAAAATCATGTTATAAACACAAGTTTGATCAATAAGAATCAATAATAAAAAAAAATATGGTTAAAGGTACATTACCGCGAATTTTTTTATGCTCTTGTATGAACAAAAAGCTCATTTTAGGACATGAACTGAAAACCCCATCAAAAAATGCAATCTCATTCAAAAGTTATGCGATCCGAAAATCCTATATTTGAGCATATTTGAGCATACTTTATAAATTATAATTAAGAAGAACAATGAAAAAATCTAAATTACAGTTGCAAAATAGTATTTCGTTGAGCCATAACTAAAGAGCAAAAAGGAATTGTGGAAAGATATTTTCAGGTTTTACCAAAGTCAGTATGATCTGTTTATTAGGCTATTTCAAAAAAATCGGAAGGGAGGCCCGAATGTGTCCCCCCACCCCCCAGGTTTATTAGGGTTAAGGGAGATGAGATTTTCGAAAAAAAACTCGGGCATTTTGTGCCCCCCTCTCTAGGGTTCTAAGCTTTTTCTTCAAAAAAGCTTTTTTTTATCTAGAAAAAAGCCCACAGTAGCACTTTGAAAATCGCGTGTCATGCTCAATATGTGTAGGCAACACTATATGTACTCACGATTCTATTTGTTACATAGAAAGCCGTTTTCTTCCAAACTACACATATATACACATATACTCCCAAAAGTGTTTTGGTCTTTAGATCAACTTCATTTGTCTATTGCTAGTGCTTTTAAACTTTTTCCGATTTCACTAATTTAGCAAAATTAGTGGGTTTCAGATTTTTATTTGAAACTCCAGGCAGAAACTAGCTACTGAGTTCCCTGAACAGCGTTGTCCGTTTCTGCCGATTTTGCTCGGATTTAGTTATAGAGCACTAGCATATATTCATATTTAGAATATTATACTATACAGTGTGTCCCAAAAAAAGCAAACCCAAATTTTAAAGTTTTATAACTTTTAGTTGAAGCAACCTTTTTGGAACAGAATTTCACCATTAGAAAGAAAATTTTATTGCCTTTTTAAAAATGTATAATTAGGTCGTTAAATTTTTAAATGTCTATTTTTAAACTGCTTTAATTGTTTTTAAAAGCTTTGTTTCCTCGCACGCTTTCTTTGCTTTTTTTAATGACATCTATGGCTTAATATTTTCACGTTTGATAATTTCTTTTGTAATTCTTTGTATTTGTTTTGTCAAAAGATTTAAATGGCTTTTAAAAAATTAACGATCTAATAAAGCGGCAAAATCTCTTATAACTTAAAAAACTAGTTAACCAAATAGAACAAGTTATACATTTTTAAAAATCCAATAAAACTTTCTTTCTTGTAGTGGACGTTTTTTCCAAAATGGTTGCTTCAACTAAAAGTTATAAAACTTTAAAATTTGGGTTCGCTATTTTTTTGGGACACAATGTATAGTTTTTTTTGTTTTTGTTTTTACACATATTTATTGGATTCCATTTTTATATACAAACCGGTGTATTTATTTGGTATAACATTTTTATCAAATTTAAAGATTTTTATTTTATTATATCACGATTTTAATAAAAAAGTAAAAAAAAAGAAGTAATAAATGACAACCCAAAGTGTTAAAAGTTTGGGGTTAATATTCACGGAGTATGGAGTTAGTTTTAATTAATTCAATTTTTTCTTTGGGCTTAGTGCTGCTCAAACAAAAAACTAGAGATGAACAAATGTCATTTGTAACATTATTGAAAGCTCGATAAATAATCAAATTACTTGTTTAATCAGTGGATGGATGAAGTAAACGAAATGAACAGAAGAATAATCACCCCTGAACATTTCCTAAAATAAGTTCTTGCAATTTTTAATCAGTTTCTCTTTTTTCATTCAAGGAAATTCGATATTCTTTTAAAATTATCGAAAACCGTTTAGTCTGAACTCATTTTTTCTCGTTGATTCAGGGGGTAAATAACTTAATTTTTAAAACGTATAAAAGTTAGATCTTATAATATGAAATCATTCAAGTACAGACTTTTATTCAACTAAGATGGGAAGTTTGACATTGATCATTGCTTTGTTTGCTGCTAGTGCATACGCATGGGTACCTCAGATGGAAAGTAGGTTGTTTTGATTTTGATTTAGTGAAAATTTAACAAACCAAAACGTGTTAACACACATGTGGCTTTACTCATGTGCAGCTATGCAATATAGAAGCGGTTGGAACTGGACATTGATCAAAGTTAAATCTATTTCGTACTAATTTGCCTTTTTGATTATTAAAGAGAAGAAGGCAGTTTCACTTGCTTAAGTATATGGTGTCTAAGAAGGTTTGCGATTGTAACACTTTATTTAAAACACTGAATAAATTTTTTTCTTTAGATATGGCCCTCTTTGAAGGTGATATGGTTCTAAGACCAGACCAGCAAGCAAAATACAAGAACGGGGAACTTGGATATGGATCAAAGAAAAATCGTGATGAGTTATGGACCGGTGGTGTTGTACCGTATGTTATCGCCTCTGAATTAAGTAAGTGCTGAGGTCAACAAAATATATTTTCTGTAAAAAAATTTATCAAACGTTTTAATTATTGCTTTCTTTAATTCACCATGATTTCTTGTGATAGATTAGACTAATAAATTGTTATACTTTTCATATATAAGCTTTCCATCTTTAAGTCATCGTTATTACTCAACGCACTTAAAGCTGAATTTGGCGTTAAAAATAATGGGGAAATCATACCTGGTAGTAAGCTTTTAATAGTTATACTTTTTAAAGAAATCGATAAAATTATTGTATAATCTATTGAAACAAACTTTCTGCGTTTAAAAAAAAATATTCAAAAAATCAAAATTAATGACGTCATCGGGCTTTTTTGGTCAGAATTTACAACATTTATGGTTTTTACATCGGGGTAGCACCACTTCTCACTTCTTCTTCGGTTCAAAAAAATAATATCAGATGTGATACAGCAATTGAAGCAAAATTTATGACGTCATAGACAAAAATCTGTATTTATTGACGTCGTATAATAATTCGAATTCAGAATTCGAAATGCAAAGATAAAAAAATTAGATATTAGATAAAAGTATACACTTTTAAAAGTATACGTTTGTCAATATACCTAGAGGTTACATGTTTATAAAAACTTCAAACACGTGTAAGTAAAGTTACCAAAAGAATATTCAATGTTAAATATAGGGAATTCTTAATCCATAGAAACGATTACGAAGAATGTTAAAAGGATATATACCTTAAGTGGATTAATTTTCGCGGACGTCAGTTTTTGGGCTTTTCGCGCAGATCAATTTTCTCGGATGAACTGCTATTTTACCGGTTTTCTACTGATATTTGGACGAATTTGCATGAAAAATTAGTAAAAAGCGTATTTCGCGCGAACTAATTTTCGCAGAAAATGACACTATTCGCGAAATCCTCGAAAATTAATCCAAGCGAAAATTAATCCAAGGTAATTGAATTAAATATTTGAAATAGTGATTTTATTTAGAATACAACAGTAAGGCCATGGCCTCTATCAACGCTGCTTTTGCAGAGTATAAAAAATATACATGTATTCGATTTGTACCAAGATCCAACCAAGCACAATATGTCGAATTTCACAAAGGTGGAGGGTGAGTTATCCTTTTATTTATCTTTTTTAAACATAAAACTCTTAGTATCTTGATAAAAACATCCAACAAAATTTACAAAGCTCAAAATTCGCTGTAAAGTTGCAAAATGGACTGATAATCTGAAAATCTGATAAATAATAAATGTAGCAAACTTATCAATATACACAAAAAATTAACACCTTCTTTAAGGTGTTCTTCATGGGTTGGACGAGATACTAGAGTAAGAGGTGGAAAACATCCTATATCACTGGATTCAGGTTGTTGGTGGAAAGCCACAGTTATGCATGAAATCGCACATAGTTTAGGTAAGTAGCTACTTTTCTAAAATATATTTATCTGAATAGCAAACATTTGTACAAAGACTTTCAATATTATAGGTCCGGAAGAAGAGAGTTTAATGTATTATAATTTCCAAGTAACTATCTGATATTTTTTTCAAAATTCTAGGTTTTTATCACGAGCAGAGCAGACCAGACAGAGACAGCTACATCGAAGTTTTGACAAGTAATATGCAGCCAGGTAAAAATATAATTTCTAATTGAAAAATATCATTCTGTTAGTTATAATAACATGAAGGTGCAATTAGTAGACACGTAATGAATCTCAAACCTTTTAACATTGTATCGTAACGAACTTAGTGAAACGAACCTTTACCATAAATAATATTACCTTATATTAACGTTTTTTTATCTTGGAAAACAAACCGACAAAAAAACTAGCAAAAGGAAGATACATTTGGTAGCTACATTCCGATGTGAAACTAAGTATCATCTACACTGTATGCTTCACCCTAATAACCATGGGCACTTGCTTTACCCTAATAACCATGGGCACCTGTTGTCAATATGACGTTGGCATGCCCAAAATATTTCATTATGACGACCATACCCTAAAAAATTGCAAAAAAATTATTTGATTTTTTGAAATTCCAAAAGTAGGATAATTGTAGGAAAACAAAACTACAACATTCATATTTACTGAAAAGTAAACAATCAAAAATTGTGCGGGTACTTTGTATCCCTCTATGGCAAATAGGGTTAAATAGTGTCGAATCAACGATCAAATCAAGCAATTACTTCACCATCATTGTGCCTAGAGCAAATCTCTTTTAAGTTTAAAAATCTAAAATGGCGTGTGTCTTTGTCAACATTATACCTCATTGCTAAACTGATTTTTTTTCAAAGGGCATGATTTACCATCAGTATGTATGCCTATAAATCGCTAACTAAGCAATGTATTATACTTTACAACCAACCAGCTTTTTACTACATTATTTTAGACTTTCAAAAGTGTTATTTATGCTAAATTTTGAATGATTTTAAAACTCTCAATAAGTTTTATTAACTGCAATCGATTGTTTGGTTGAATGACCAATCTTTAGGTGCGAGTGGTCAGTTTCAAAAACAAACGTATTCTACGGTCGACAGTCTCAATACCCCTTACGACTACGAGAGTATGATGCATTATAACTGGAATGCTTTCGGACGACAAAATGGTGACTTTGCTTTACAGACCATCCGTACTTTAGACAGAAGTAAACAATGGTTACTAGGACAACGAAATGGATTTTCGAAAACAGACGTTATTCAGATCAACAAACTCTACAGATGCTGTAAGCCTTTTATTCGTTATCACACAAACTGGCATTTCCCAACTAAAAGCTGTATTTGAAATCGCAAAAATCTTTTTCTAATTATTTTTTTTTTATTATTTTATATTTTTTTAACTATGATTGAATTGTTAAATCAGCAAATATTTATTTAAACTATTTTTTTTCAGTTGGAGCGATAAGATTACAAATCCTTTGTATTGGCAACAAATTTACGGGCTTTTATTATATTTTGTCTCTACCAAGTTATTTGAGTAGGCCTTTTTGAGAAAATGTAAAAATAGTAAAAATGAACATGCTTATGTTAAAGGCACTTATGCACGTAATTATAAGAAAAGAATATAATATCAGTTTTCTCCCAATAGGAAGTAAAAGTAACAAGGAAACAATATGTTAAATATTCCATTCTGAAGCTCAAAAACAAGCCCACAGCAGCACTTTGAAAATCGGGTTTCATACCCAATAGGTGTAGGCAACACAAAGTACATGCAATGTTTTTGTCAAAAAAAGCCATTTACTTTGGAATTACACATAGAAAATGGCTGAGGCTTTTCAAATATGTAGAACTAATTTTTCATTTAAGTTATGAGTGATTTTGTCGCCTAATTAGGTGGTTAAACTTTTATCTATTTATACTTTTTCTCTATTTAAAATTATACTATAATTTTTTATTTAGCTGGAAATTACCCATCACCACCCTCGCCAACAAAACTTCCAACTGACGGTAAATTATTTGAGTAAATGGTTAAAAAATAAACTACCAAAAATTGTTATGATAGAGCAAACTAAATCTTCATAGTTAATATAATAATATTAACTGGCTGATTCCGCAATAGGGAAACAGAATTTAATTATTTAAGTAGTTATTCAATTATTTGACTAGTTAAAGTTAAACTCATCCGATTGGAACAAAAAAACTAATCCCTATTAAAACTTTGCCAAATTAAAGATTTTCACTTTGGTGTGACCGGTTAAAATTTTAACAAGTTTCTGGATTTGAGTGTAGTTTTTGAGGTATTTGCATTACAAACCCGCTAAACAAAAGGCACTAAGAAGCAACTATTGAGTTTTAATGACAAGAACGTTATTTGTTTCAGCTTGCCATGATATGGGGATATGCGCAGAAGGTGTAGCTGAAGGAAACTGCAGAAAATCATCGTGGCAATCTTGGATGAGAAAAGCTTGCAGATTCAGTTGCGGTTTATGTAATGGTGGAACAGGTAAGGAATTGTTAAACTTACTAGTTGCATTTCATTAGGCAATATAAAAGAACTTGCAGTACTGAACGCACTATAGAATATTTATTGTGTAAATTAACTTATTCACGTAATTTTCAGAAAAAGAATTCCTGACAATGGCAAAAAATAGATTAATTAATAAGGAAGCAATGTGCTAAATATCTCATTCTGAGTCTTACAAATAAGCCCAAAGCAGCACTTTGAAAATCGTGTTTCATACGCAATTTGTGTAGGCAACACTAAGTACGTGCGTTTTTTTTTGTCAAAAAGGCCTCTTTTTTTAACTACACATAGAAAATATCAGAATTTTTTTCCAGATTCTTATGTTTGATAAATCTTATGATTTATCTAAGAATAATAGGGGGTAAAAAAACTCCTAAATTTTTAGATTCAAGTGCATAAGGACCTTTAAGTTCACTATAATAAAGAATAAACTTTGCAATTGAAAATATCTGGCAAAATCGAGTTTAATCTTTTCGACATTTAATCAAAAATGATAAAATAAAGTATTTTAATATTAATTAGAGCAACGCATTTAGATTGTCTATTTCTTTTTCTTTTAGGAACTGGTGGTACTGGTACCGGAGGAACTGGAACTGGTAATTTGATTAAGAAATTTGCTCACTCTTTTAACAGTTTTTTTTTCCATGTTCCAATTTAAATTTAAATAGACAATTTTATTTTACTATAAAGTATGCTGCTCTTCAAACTCGTCTTTTTAAAATGGTAGTCGTAAATTTCATAATGACGAGTTTTGGGCAAATTAAAAAAAAATTGTCTAAAAAAAATTGCGAAAGAGAAATTATTATTCTTTTACAAACATATATCGTTCCGCAAGCTTCACATCATCTTTTTTGTACCTATGATGACAATACTTAATATAAATTTTTCCGATACTTATTAATTATTCGTATTAATATTAACAATATTACTTTGCATATACAAGAAAATAAATAAAGCTAAAAACAAACAATAAACAAACAATACAAACTGGAACGAGTGATCCATCAATTGCCTAACCAAAGTTTTTTTTTAAATAATAATTTAAGAAAATTTAGACTTTATATGAGATATATTTACAGTATTTCTTTAGTCTTAATGCATCCAAGATCATTTAAGCCAATCATCAACGAAACCTAGAATTCTAGGTTTAGTTTGTTGTGCACCTATCATTAGTAATAGGTTTTGTTTGATTGATTTACTAGGAACTGGAGGAGGCAGCTGCAAGGATACAGTAAATGATTGTTGGAAGAATATTAGTCAATGTAATTCAAACAATTCTGCTTGGAGAAACTATATGAAAAGATCTTGTGCAAAATCATGCCGTCATTGTTAAAGATATAAACAAGTGAATAATCTAAACCTGATCTAATCATTTGTTTTGCCCTTCTTCTGTTTTATGTTATGAATTTCTAGTGTTATACTAGAACTTCAAAAAGTTCTAGAAAGGAGAAAGGAGTCTTATCAGCAAAATACTTGAATACATAGACATTTAAAATCTGGTTGACTCGTACATTTACAGCTAACCAGTTTATCGTCTTAAATTGAACTTCTCCTATGTGTGATCATTATCTAGTTAAAGACAAAACCTAACATATTTATTTTGCATTATCTGTAATTTTTTCAGTAAGTTTGAATTAAGATTAGGATACCAGGTAGTACAAGCATAGTCAAAATGAGGCTGCATTAATACATTGCAAAGCATTCGACGCAATTGAGGAGTTAAAAACTTGTTTTTCTGTACAAAAACATTATCTCTTGCGATAGAGATTCTTCAAGACTCACTTGAAAATTTCTATTCGATAAGTAGGATTTAAACCACTGAATTGAATCTGATGCAAATTTCAGAACAGGAAGTTTTTGCAATAATATCCCATGGTCAATAGTGTCAAAAGCTTTTTGAAGGTCTATCATTATCATCCCTGTTACGAAACCCTGATCAAAACCTTGCAGAATTTTATCATTCAAGTAAGATAATGCAAAAGCTGTAGAATGGGAGCTTCGAAATCCAGATTGATAGTTATAAAGCACTCCATTTTCTTTCAAAAACATTTGAATCTGGTCATGTACAACCTTCTCAAAAATCTTTGAAATAAGTGGCAGTAGAGAAATTGGTCGATATAATAAAAATGATATAATCCGAAATGCTCTACATCATCATTAGGCATTCTTTTCTTGATTTCAATTGTCAGATACCTGCCAACAAGGAAATCAGCGAAATATAATCTATTCTGTAAACGAAACGATTGCAATAACAGAAGTGTAGTTTACAATGTAAATAAATTATATCATAAGACACATGATTTAGTAATTCTACTATCCTATAAAAATGTAAGCCAGATAATTATAAATATAAGCCAGTAAATTGATTGCATTCATACTGAATATATCTACCAGATTGTATATAACAACGCAGTTTACAATATGTATGAGAAATAACAAAACCACTAAAATTAAAAGTTAGTCATTTTATAGTTAGCCATTATACAAAAACTCATCCTGATTTTCTCATCATATAGAAATTAATAGTGCTCCAAATTTGAATAAAATTTAGATCTTAGAACTTATGATGAAACTAACAAGTTCATAGTGTTGCCATTACATATTGTGTATGAAACCCGATTGGGTATGAAACTCTATTTTCAAAGTGATACTGTAGGCTTATCTCTAAGCTTCAGAATGAAATATTTAGAACATTGTTTTGTTTCTTCTTCTACTTTTTAGTCACAATATTATAAAAAGGATCTGATCTTTGCAAAAATCTCTTAAATCTTTTTGATCTTTGATATTTAGAAGTTTAAATACCTTGAAAAGAAAAATATCAAAGGTTCTACCCAAAAGAAGCAAAACAAAAAAACTCTAGACCTATTCATCCATACCAATTCACTTTATGGTATTGAATATCAACTTGCCAAAAATAATATGTGTCCCATAATCTGTGCTTTTGGTCCCAAATTTGCTTAAAGACGAGGAAACAAACCGAAAACTTCATAAAATCTCTCCTTTGCTGTTATGAGCAAGATATTTCAATTATAAGAAATTTGTGGTTCATGAAAGAAAATTTAAACCTATTGCCAGCATAAGCACGCATGAAAATATTTCTACTGAAAATATCCTTTTGGTGGATAATAATAATGTCCAGTAAAAAATCTAAAATACGTAGAGTAGCTACCAGTTAACTAAGATAAATCTCTAAACAATATCAGATTGGCATCAAATGTGTGATTTCAGCAAAAAAAATCACATATTTACTCTAAAGTTGATTATTATTATCATTTTCTTTATTTATAGTCAATATATACAATAGTTTTCGTATAAAACTAACGACTTTAAACAGTTATACAAAAGGTAAAATATATATGAACTAAACTAGTAATATAACGTAATATAAGATAATAAGAACTAAATTTAAATTTAAAAAAAAAAAAAATAAGTATAACCTACATTCGCAATATAAATTTGACATATACTGCAAAGACATTTATCCGCTTTCCAGCTTTTTATTTTAGTTTTAAAAAC
>JAYJMI010721830.1:0-13361 GCA_036873855.1 Sarsia tubulosa
GCGAGTCGAATTTGCGCTGAAAATAGACATTACGTCTTTAATCTTAAGATACATTCATTAGATTTCCGAAATAATTACCGGTAGTCCAGCAGTCAATTTTTCTTGTTTATACTTGTTCGGAATAAAAATAATTGGTTGTTGGTAGGACATTTGACAGTTGTTGATAGGATTTAGAGGCTGATATGTTTTAGTACTTTGCACTTAATTTAATGATTATTGTCTGTAGAGCTGTTTTTAGCTTGCCTACCTAGTATGAATATCTAAATATACTCAACTAACTTTTATAATTAAATTCCTAAAGTCAGTACTACAATTTGCTTAAATTCCTAAAGTTGTACTACAATTTGCTTAAATTCCTAAAGTTCGTACTACAGTTTGCTTAAATTCCTAAAGTTCGTACTACAATTTGATTAAATTCCTAAAGTTCGTACTACAGTTTGCTTTCAATTAGATGAAAACATTTTTGTGAAATGTGAAAATATCATCCTTTTAAAAAAACAAAAGATAATATTTTGAAAAAACATCACATATTTGTCTGTCCCATGCCTACATGCATGAAGGTTCGGTGACTTTAATGATCTCTCTTCACATTAGCAACTTTTTCTTTATCTTTACATAAGCATAGGGAAATTTGGATTATCAAACATTATCCGAAAAAAGATTCAATCCTGTCATAGGAACAACATGTCAATGGATTATTTTTACGATCAACAAAGCGAATACAAAACAGTTCGTGCATGCTGAGATGAAGAAAATCTTGAGTTTAAATACATTATTTGAAGTGACTTGCAACCTTATCTATTATTTATGCTCCAACATGAATTTGTCAATTTAATATATAGTTCTTCATTTTTATAATGCGGCGTCAGTTCAATAGGTTCCTTATTTGAATTATTCAATCAAAACATCACGTTTAAAAAATGTTTTTTTGCAAATTTCGAATCTAGTATGAGAATAAACGTAAACGTTTTGTGATATCTCGTTAAGGTATGATAATAATTCCTTCCATTTTTAAATGTAATACTCTTTGCATGAGAGGTTTTAAGCAAGAAAAGATAAACATCTTTCGCTTTATAAGCAGTAAAACAATTTTGAAGTACTAAGTTTCACTTTAACTCGACCTTGTTGAATGTTTTTTGAATGTAATTGTTTATAGAAAGAGTTTAGTTTATAAGAGGAGGTGGTGGTGGTTAAATCTCAAGAACAAAGCAGTAGGGAAACAGGATTTCAAAATTCTTATTTTAAAGGTACAACTTCAAGCAAGATCATTTTTGTGAAACCTATATTGAAATTTAGTAGAAGTAAACCAAACTGGTAAATTTCACTTCCTGGTAGCAAACTTTGTACAAAAGCTCAATTTCTTCTTGAATCCTATTGTATAACCCAATTTGAAATACAGATATCTCAGAAACTACACATAGAAAGTTGCTCAAATTTTCACAAGATACTCAGGAGATGGTAATCTTTCATTTCTAAAAGTTTGAATAGGGGTTAACTTTTTGGCCAAAATCACTTGAAGTTGTACCTTTAAAGGTACTTCAGCACGTAACAAAAATATCCTATTAATAATTTCCTATTTTAGAGTTAACAAGGAAACAATGTGATACATATCTTATTCTGAAGTTTAGAAATAAGCCCACAACAGCACTTTGAAAATCCGGTTTCATATCCAATATGTGTAGGCAACAAAATGTACTTCTTTTTTGGACCCCCGGTTTCACCGAAGGGGTCCTATAAATTCAGCTCCGTTCGTCCGTCCATTCGTCAGTGACACTATGATCCTAGAAACCGCTCATTAGTTTTTTCTGATTTTTTGCATGGAGTTAAAACATCATCAATATAGAAAAGTAACGAAGCCTGATTTTTTTCAGAAAACTCTTGGTGTCATGGAAACAGGGTCAAAAGGTCAATTTTAGCCAAACAAATGACATTTTTTGAATATCTCAAGATCCGATAGTTAGGTTTTTTTAATATTTTGCACAAAGTTAAAGGGTTATATAAGCACAAATCTGACATAGATGTCATGTTACCGAAAACTTCTATTACTTTGAAATAGGGGTTTTGATGCAAAAACAACATTTTTGAAGATTCTTGAAGATATCTCATAAATCGTTCAACAATTTTTCTTCTTTTTTTGTACAATTATATATTTGAGTAAGAGCTAGTAGTGAATCAAAAAATGGCTACCAAATTCTGCTCATTTGCTGCATTATGACAGGTCAAAACTGGGCCGAAAATCAATACTTTTCAAAATATCTATATCTAAAGTGTAGTATTTGATCCTTCATTTTCTTCACAATTCTGCTCATTTGCTGCATGATGAGGTCAAAAAGTCAAATTTGTGATATTAATTTTTGGACTCACGGCTTTGCCGCCGGAGTCTGATTTTTTGCATCATGATAGGCATTCACAAATGCTAAAAACTGACGAAGCCCGATTTTTCTCAAAAATTCTCGTTTGCCCAAAATTGTGGTAAATGGGGCAAATTTGGGCCCAAAATAGACATTTTGTCCTGTATCTCAAGATCCGTTCGTCAGATTTTTTTAATTTTTTGTACATAGTTAGAGACAAGTATAGGGTATAAATTGACATTAGTGTCATGATTCCGAAAATTCTTGTTTGCGCGTAACTGGGGTCAAAATGTCGAAATTTACTACGTAACCTAGCTATCTTTGGAACCGTTCATCAGTTTTCTCTGATTTTTTGCATGAAGTTAAAGGGTCATGAATGATGAAAATTGAAGGAGCCTGATTTTTTTAAAAGGGTCAAAAGATCAAATTTGGTAATTCTTATATTGACATTTTCTTTCATAGTTTTAAAGAAAAAAGTTACTCCAGATAAAGTTACTCCAGATTCTCATGCATGTTTCTCTATGCAAGGCTCCATGTCTCTCTGCACCGAAGCCAGTTTTAATATTTTATTCTAAAACAAAGTTTTAAAATTCACTGACATTCTGTTTTAAAATCTGTTTTTATCTCCATGTGCATGTTCGTTTGCACATCTGCTCATTTTGTGAATGGTTTCATAAATTTGTTAAAAACTTTCTGAATGCTTTGACGTCAATTTGTAAAAGAGCAATAAGAAATAGTAAATATTGAAGGTTGCAAATAAATAGAAAGCAGACGAGATAAGTTATCATAAACTTGTGATATCTTTATCTCCATATTTTTTATGATAAAAATCAATTTACGTAAGTATATGAATTTACAGTTTATAAAAGGTAGCCTACGATATAGACCCTTTACGAAAAACGTGTTTAGCGTCGTCTATATTCGTAGGCTAATAAAAGGTGGCTTGTTTTCCAGGCTTGTTGATTTTCTGTAGAAATACATTGAATATAGCAGGTTTTCAGGAGCGGATATAATATTATAAAGTATCACCCATCAGGTTGTTTCCCAAAGGTTCAAAGTTTGTATGTTCACAAAATATAGTGAAACACCCTCTTATCCACTCTTGGAGTTTTGTCTGTAGTGTGCAATGAAATATGTTGTGTAGTCAAAAAGATTATACTATAGAATCTTTTTTGGTGTGTGTAACATAATAATTTTTATTTGTGTATGGTATGAGAAACAGTATCAAACGAAGCAATCTTAGATATTGTTACTTGTTGCATGCTTGTTATGAGCCTTATAAGATTCCAGAAAGAAATCAGACTCGTTACTTTTTATGAATTGGATTAAAATCTATTCTAGTTATTAAATCTCTTTGTTCAGTTTTGTTGAGACAATCGTTAGAGAATGGCGAATCGATGTAAATATATATTTCTAAAGAACATCGACATTTAATTGAATAAAAGACTAACATTAGTGGAATAGTTTGAGGATAATGTTTCTGATATATTTCACAGTTAATTGATGATGTTATATGAACTCAAAAAGTGTGATTACATTTTAGTTAGCATTATCTTACGTTTCCGGCTTGTGTTTACTTAAAAAATAAATGTCGCAGTGTTATTTGATTACATATATCAAATAGATGTTTTTATTTGGTGTTGTAAGCAATGATATGTTTGTCTTTTTTTTGTGATAAAACTTATAGGCGTTAATGTTATTCTTTGTGACCGAGGGTTTTAATCTAGTCTTTGAGTTTACTCTATCGTACAAATGTTATATTGGCTTCAACAGCCTCTAAGTTCTTAGCCTAAGGCTTATTTACAAAGTGAGTATAGTTTGTACTCAGGCAGGCTATGGTTTTCTTTTACTTTTTGCTTATGTGTTTTTTACAAGAGTAAATGTTGTTTTACTCGTGGGTGGAAATTCTGTTCAATGTTTTCCTTTCGGTTCGATCTGTTTTTGTTGTTAGGTTTAGAAACTCGTTATGTTTTTTAAAGTTTAAGTTTGTAGGTTATATAACTGATTATTTTCAAATAATTATCTTTTCTGTTTTTGGATAATTCTACTTGAGAATAAATGTTAAACTAATCGTGTTTGTGAAAAATTAACTCAAAAACTCATTTGTAAGTGCTTTAATTTTTCTTCTGTTTATTTAGTTTTAACTGGATTTAAAAAACAAATGTACGATGAATGAAACAGAAATTACGTCACCGACATTATCTGAGAGATCCGACAAATCTGATTGGATTAGACGTTCAGTATTATTTTGGAGTAGCCAATCAGAGAGCCGTAACGAATCACCGTTTGACGATCAAGCACCGAATGTTTTGGAAAATAAAGCTTCCCTAACATCCTCATCCGTTTCTTCTATAAGTAGTAAAGATTCCACTCCTGATAGTTTGCTAGTCGAATGTCGTAAAAAGGCGGGGTACGACCCTAGTTTATTATTACAGCAAGTGGAAGAATTTGAAGAAAGTTTAAGGACCTATTCGTCAAACTTGAGCTTATCATGTGACGATACTTTAGATAGAAATTCAATTACGTCACCCCATATGACGCTAGAGTTCCCACAAGGCAGTGCAATCAAATCAAATCCTATTTTCACAAACACTGAGAAAGATAACGTTAATGTTAATGAAAATACCGTTGTAGATAACAATAATATGAGCAGTTATTTGGAAGGGTTGACATTAACAGATGATAAATATCACCTCTTTGAAAGGTTACACGTTGAATTTGATGAATTTAGCAACATAACAACACCTTCAAGATCTTCAAGTAGAGCTGACCATCAACATATAGAAGAAAGTATAAAACTTGTACAACAAACTTTAGATGAAATAACGAAAACGATAAATAATAAAGAAATGAAATTTAAACGAGATCCAAATGAAGTGTTAAGAAATCTGTTATTAAAAATTAAACCACCGGATCAAAACGAAGACGATAATACTCGTCCATCATCATCGCGAGCAGATTGTATATCACCAACTCAAACGTGTGAGGATTTACTTGAAAACATTAACGAAATGATCGAGTTTAAAGAAGATAGGAAATATAGTGAAGTAGATAAGTTCCCTGTTTTGAATCAAGAAAATGATCCGAGGGATAGACTGGATTCGGGATTACAGAGTATAAGTTCAGATTCAAACTCGCCGTATCCCTCGCCAGTTAGTCAACGACCAAATCCCTTACGTCATATCCAAGAAGAATACGATTCTGGATTTAGCGACATGACACGGTTGAAAACCGATCTTAAGAAAATGACGAATCGTTTATCGGATAAATACACTTTTCATGATAATGAATTTGCGATGGATCGAGATTATGATAGCGATTGGAGTCCAATCTCAACACTAAGTTCAACATACAATTCCAAGACGTCGACAATGGAAAGGGGTCGTTCTTATAGTGTCCCTGGGATGAGTGTTTTAAGGGCAGCAGCTTCATGTCGACACCGAATGAGTACTGGAAGGTTAGATGGTCATATTATAAGAAAATCTCTTCAAAGTACGGAAATGTTATATAATGAGAATGAACTTGAAGCGATTCGAAAGTTTCTCTCTTTAACGAGTCAATACTTTGAGAAGGATTCTGATAAAGCAGATGGTTTGTCAAACACCTCCCAGGATGATTTGGTACGTACATTTATCAATGAAACAAAATTATTATAAAGGAGATAGCAGCCTTTTTTACTTTCAGTTCAATTCGCATTTTGAGTTTAATTTTATATACTATGTACAAGATTTGTTCGATTCTATATCCTGATTCTATCACTTATAAGGGTGTAAGGATCTTTTTGTCACTATAATTATGTACTATCATGTAGTTGATACCTTTGGCTCTGCGGGTATCCAACATAATGAACAATTCAAGTTCATATTTTGTTTCTAGTACAAATAAAATCTTTTTGTTTTTTTTGCCTTAATTTGATTAATTTTCGCGCGGATTAATTTTCGCGGATTGTGGCATTTTCCGAGAAAAATTAGTCCACGCGAAATATGCTTTTTTAGCACTTTTCATGCAAATTTTCGTCCAAATAACAATAAAAAAGCGTAAAAATAGCAGTTCATCCACGAAAATTGATCTGCGCGAAAAGCCCAAAAGCAGAAAATTAGTCAACGCGGAAATTAATCCACATAAGATTGTTATACTAGGTAAAGTATTTAAAATATATGTGCAATTGGAATTTGAGTCTTAAATTATCAAACAAAAATAAGAAAAGAAGTAGTTAAAAATCAATTTAATTCATCAAAACATTATTTTCGCATATTTAGGTTATTGCGATACCGTCAATCCAGGAGTCGATTGAAAAGCAGAAGAAAGAACTTGATGAGCAGCGGCAAAAACAAGAAGATTTTCTGCATCAGCTTGGTGATATGTTACTTGAGATAGTCACTCTGAAAGAAGAACATACAACCGTACGTACTAAACAAGCTAAAGCTTTGGGCTTACTAAAGCGACAGTTAGACATCCATAAAAAAACTCAAAATAAAGCGCATAATGATGTTTTAAACCAAGTTAGTAACCTTAAGGAAAAATTAGACCAATCTTCTGAATTTTTACCAAGCTCTCCAAAAGCTAGTAAATTTAATTTTCCGGCACCAACATCTCCTGCTAGAAGTTTAAGTTGTAGTCGTAGTAATGGACAATTAATTTGGAGAGTTAGTGACGTCATGAAAAAATTGACAAAAATAAAGTCGGGTTTACACGAAGAAATTTTAGTAAGTCAACCTTTCCATACAAGTGAGTATGGTTATAAAATGAGCGCTTGGTTATATTTGAATGGGCGAGGTAAAATGCTAAACAAATATCTTTCAATTTATGTTTGCGTTGTCGTTGGTGACTATGATCCTATTTTAACATGGCCGATAAAACCAACATATACTTTCACACTATTAGACCAACGTAGTGATATTAAAAAAAGAACAGATCATGTTAGATTTCGACGAGTAATGGACATAGCAAGTAAAGGATGTAATATAATAGCAAAACAAGGAGGAATTCCTCGACCAACGAACAGTAGTAAAGCTCTCATAGTTGGCTTTGATGATTTTATTGAACATAAAAATCTTTTGGATCATCATTATTTAATGGACGATACTTTATTTATCAGTATCGATGCAAATATTGAATAGCTGCTGGGGGGATGTAAATAGATACTGTAATGTTTTTTTATTGTAAATCACTTTTGGTAGAACAAGTTTATTTAAGTATTCCCTGTTCAATATTTGCTCTTCAAATCTTTAAGGAGACGAAATTTTTCCTTTTAAAATTCAAAATAAATAATATTTTTAGCCAAAAATACTTCAAATAAGTATAAAAAGACTCTAGTTAGTGGATGTAAGACTATTTAAAGAGTGAATTACTTTCTTCAAGACAAACGAAAGGTTAAAACGAGACATTATTTTGAACGCGGAAATATCTTCCCGCAAAAATTTCTTCCCTAGTCTGATTCGTTCATTAGATTAATACCGGAGACGGATACTTTGCCCACGGAGCAATATTAATCCAGTCACATTTGTTTGTTGCCAATTCCCTTTTTACCCAAAACTTCATTAAAGGAACTTACTCACATAAATCATTTTTGTGCAACCTATATTGAAATTTATGTATTGTAAAGATAAGTTGGAAGTCAGTAGCCGAAGGTCACCTCATTTGATTCAGCCTATTAAAAGTAAAATAAATCCAAACTTTGTAAAAAGCTCAATCTGCTTCTTGTTTTCTTTTGTTTACCAGATTTGAAGTTCAAATTTCTCAAAAACTACACATAGAATTTAGCTCAAATTTTCACATGATACTTCTGAGGTGGAAATCTTTCAGTTCACAAAGTTTCAATAGGGATTAGTTTTTTTGGCCGAAACAGATGAGTAAGTACAGTTGAACTCATGTAATTCGAACTCCTATAATTCGAAAAATCATTTAAATCGAACAGATTCTTCGGTCCCTTCAGAATTTACTCTTAAACCCTATAATTCGAAAACTCATGTAATTCGAACAAATTTTGAGACCCCTAGAAGATTCGAATTACATGAGTTCAACTGTACCTTTAATATAAGCAAATAAATACTACAGTTTTCACATAAATAAGGGAAATACAGAATATATATTCCGCGAATTACACTACTTTTGCCCTAAAAAAAAGCCCTAAATTTGGGATACGAATATTTGGAATGGGTTTTCTGTAGTTCGTTTATAAGCAGTAGGTCGTTAATAAATGATGATGATGCTGAAGCAAGGCACTAACGCGGCAGGTGTAATTTTATAAGTTAGCGAGCCTCGATATTTTTTAAAACCTCAACTTTTGCCTCTTCTATTTTTAATGGGATGTGATTTCGCGGATCGTATACACCTCTTTATCGTAAGGATTTTAAACTTTTTAAGATTTACCTTTAGTATGTATATCATAATATCAGCTCCGGTTTTTTTTCCATCTGTCTGTCAATAAGTCGTTTTTTTAATGGGTACCGCTATTGAAACTTATATATAAGGAAGTACCACCATTGAATCTAATTACTTAATTTAACATGGTTCCTGACATCCAATGATCATGAAATTTTGCAAGTATAATAAGTCAACAAAGACAAGTCCAAATATATTTAATTAGTGACCGTACCACGTGACAGTAAATATAACAACCGTTCACGTAATCAAATGACAATGAAAATTGGTAATTAAAGTTGTTTGACCAAGACAAGTCCAACTATATTTGGTTGGTAATCGTACCACGTGACATTAAAGAGATCACGCGACTATTTTAATTCTTCTATAGCAACTGTTCACGTAATCCAATCGCAATGAAATTTGTTAATTAAAGTTGTTTGACCAAGACAAGTCCAATTATATATGGTTGGTAATCATACCACGTGACATTAAAGAGATCACGTGACTATCTTAATTTGTCTATAACTGTTCACGTAATTCAATGACAATGAAAATTGGTAATTAAAGTTGTTTGACCAAGACCAATCCAAATATTTTTGGTTTGCAATTGTACCACGTGACATTAAAGAGATCACGTGACTATTTTAGTTCGTCTATAACAACCGTTCACGTAATCAAATGACAATGAAACTTGGTAATTAAAGTTGTTTGACCAAGACAAATACAAATACATTTGGTTAGCAGTTGTACCACGTGACATTAAAGAAACCACGTGACTATTTTAATTCGTCTATAGGTAACTTGGACACTTGGTAATTAAGGGAGAGGACACTTTTAACTCCGGATGAGGGGGCGGAGGAAATTTTTCATTTTTAAAAAAATATTTCATAACCCCATTAAACATTCAAAAAAGTCTTTATACCCTAACAAAACATTTCATCGAGTTTTCATACCCCTTTTAGGCAAGATAATCAACGAAATGCTTTCATACCCCTTTGGTTATAATTATAATTTGTATGTTATGTGTGTATTATTTTTGATAAGACTTGGTAATGTTTTTATAATTATTATAATGTGTATGTCTGGTTATGAAATCTCTTCTGTTCTATTTTTTATTTTCTCTATTCTATGTTAACATTTCAGAACATTTAAAATTTAGAAGGGTCCAGAATGTTTTATTTTCCGTCAAATAATACAAGAATATTTCAACTTGAAAGAATTGCCGCAAGTAAACTATAGCAATTTATTTTTGACCAAAAATTAAGTCCTAAAATTTCAAATTTCAGCACTTTTCCAAACTTATGCAACCTCGTTCCCAGAATAATTTAGCAAGAATTTACTCTGGGGACGAGGTTACTGCTCACACTCTTTTTGGACTCATATTTGAAGTATTACAATGAGTAAACTATTGACTTAATATGAAACTTTAAGACTAAACCAGTATGCTTTTTATTATAAAATGATCGAACCTAAAAATAGCTGTCAATAAATTTCGGGGTTATGTCACTTTTATTTAGGCCTAGTGTTTATATTTGAGGCAAGTCAGAGTGTAAACTATTAATCCTATAATTCTATGACTTTTACATTCCTAATTTACTTTTTTGTGTTGAATTGATTGAGTCTAAAAAATATACAATAAAATTAAATTTAAATTTCCAATATTTTTTGGGCTTATCGCCCTTTTTGGGTTTATCTTTGAGGCCATGCAGAGTGAAAGTTATTTATCATACAACTTTAAGATTTTTACATTCCTATTTTACATTTTTGTGATCAACTGATTTAACTAAAAAAATATGCACTTAGCTTAATTTTTAAATTTCTATGTTTTTTAGGCTTTTTGCCTAATTTAGTGTTATTTACAATACTTGTACTTGAAAGATTTGAAACTCCCTAATTTGAGCAATTATATTGACTCTAAAGTTTTTGTACCCTACCAAGTTATATGAAAAAGTTTTGGCAACCCCTCAAATCATAGTCATAGGTTCAGCAACCTCGACCCCAGGACTTCTTTCCTCTTTTTACATTATGATATATCCGTTCGTGAAAGAATACGCTCTGGGAACGAGAATGATAGGTTCAGTACTTTGGTTGGTAATTATACCACGTGACATGTGTAATGACAACTGTCACCCAATGACAAAATCGTAAATCTTTAATCAACGTAGTTGGTTCTTGTTTAATATTGCTTTTGAGAAAAAATAAATTACATATTGGGTTTCCTCGTCAAAATTTAAGACTACGTACGAATTTCTATTAATTTTGAAAAAACTGGAAAAAATGTTAGCAAAACTGAGTTTTTTAGATATTTTTTGTGAAGCCTGGAAACTACTCTAGGGGTAAAAAATTTTTTACACTTAAATCCTATATAAATTTAGGAAACTGTGATGCCTGTAACTTTTGTTCTGGTTATCAAAATGTAATGAATCTTTGAGACTGGGCTTATTTTTTGACGAGAATTTCGAATATCTCATTCAAATTTTCTGAAATTCAAATTCAAGAATCCATAATGCTTACGCTATGCTTATGCTTAATCCCCATAAAGTAGTATAAAGTTTAAATCAAATAAAGCTAGTAAATAAATAGCACCTGTGATTTAGACTAGGTGATTTAGACTAAAAACTCTAAAAAAGAAAGAGCGAAAAGAGAATAAAAATCTAATTCGTGCAACTTGTTCTGGACAATAATTCCAGCTACGGTACAAGTAGAACCGGTCGAACCTATGAGAAACGATCAGAAACCACTATAATCGAGCAAGGAACTCAGCAAACCTACCTGCAAATCTTAATTATTAACTGACCATGTTCCTGGTCTTAGATATATGTATTTGCTATTGTTTGTTGTAAAAGTTACGCACCTTGAAGAAGCTTTCCTTATTTTCTCAATTTTTCAGAGATCTGGTGAACTAGATGGACGTAACTCTGTATAATACGTACAACTTACCAGTTTCAGTCAATTAAAACTCAGCTAAACTAAATGAATGAACTCATTTTTTACCCTTATTAATTTTATATCTACATCTTAAATGCAGGGTAGCCAGATAGTTTTGGTTACCATCTTTGTCCAACCTCGTTCCCAGAATAAATTTTCGCTAAGAGAAGATCGCTTAGATCCCTCTCTTGCGAAAAATTATTCTGGGAACGAGGTTGATCTTTGTTTAATTTCAAAAAATCAATGCTGGTAAGTCTGAATGTTTTTTAAAGATAGTTTTTCGTATGTTAATACAAATTCTTTAATTCGATCGAACTTGAAATTTACATGAAAAATGAAGGAAAAGGTATCAGACGTTATTTTTGATATCTCCTTACTGAGATTATGGTATTTTAAGGACTAAAATCAGGCTTTTTTTACTTTCATTTTTTGTCAAACAAATTAAATGTAATAGATATGGCCAGACCCATGCTGTATTTTTTTGAGTTAAGGTATAATCGTGGGCAAAATATTTTGTTGTCGAGGAGCCGTTTCCGTGAGCTTCGGTACTTCAATACGATCCAACATTGTCTTAAGGGGAAGGGGGGAGATATAATATAGAATTTAATATTCTCATATATTCTAGCCACGATTGTAGTATCAAAATATATTTTCATAAAATATTTTTCCAAATGTCCAAACAATTGCTATAAGTTAATGCAGCTCGAAGATGAGATGGAGAAAGACTTAATCAAATTCATTTTTTCATTACTGATTCCGGAGATATCGGTGTTAAAACGTCCAAAATTACACTGATAAAATAAAAAGAGGATCGAGGTTAGCCCTAGACCGTTTACCAAAATGTTTCTGAAACTAGAGAAAAAAGCCTTGCTCCAGGTGGTAATTAGCTCCAGTATTACCTGGTCTAATAGGTCTTGCCAAGATTGGTTTCTACGTAAGCTCCTGCCAGTTTCTGCTACTTTAATGGGAGAAACTTGCGCGGTTTTCACGGGTTTTTGCTTTTTTCCGCGAAAGTTTGTCTCGCAAAACATTCTTTTTGAGTGATTCGCGAAACTTTTACAACTGCGAAATATTTTGGATGAAATATTTGTGCTTTTTCATAGTCTTCATATTTGTTTGTAAAACTAAAAGTACTTAAAAAATGGCTTTTAGCTTATTTTATATTGGAAAAATACGTAAAATAACTTTTCTTGAGATTTTCTTTTTCTCGAGATGATATGACGAAGCGCGAAAGTTTATCCTCTCGACTTTAATAATAATTGCGAAACGTAAAGGTTCATCCATTTAAAGTACATACTAGGTTCATGATATATTTCTCAGCGGATTTGAAATAAAAAATAGTTCGTGAAGTAGTAATCTCTCGTTTCAGAAGGGAAATGATTTTTTATGACAATTTAATTTTCACATGAAGTTGTACCTGGTACCTACAAATATCTGTTTATGTATTTATTTAATTATCTTTTTTTTCAGAAAACATAAAAACTTTACAAACAGCAGTATCAAACCTATAACTAGTCCTATAACTGGAAATGCAAATATCACAAATTCGATAATAAGGAATGTCTGTCCAAATTCTTTAAAGTTTGGTAAATTAATGTTGTTTGACATGTACAATACAGCCCAGTATTGGTAGCCTGAGCCACATCAAAAATTACAAATAAAATATTATAAAGAACCACTTCTCCTCTACTTCACAATAACGGAAAACCTGTTTAA
>JAYJMI010722052.1:0-13356 GCA_036873855.1 Sarsia tubulosa
AACTTTCGCGAAAAAGGCCAAAATTCGCGAAAATCGCGAAAGTTTCTCCCCGCGAAAGTTTCTCCCATTAAAGTAATGATAACTCTAACTCAAATCTATAATTATACAAAAAATTAGAACAAATGGATGAACCAGTCACGAGATATCATGAAAAACGCTTTTTTCAGGTAAAATTTTGACCTTTTGATCCTCTTTTCAAAAAAACAAGAATTTTTGGTGCTAGTTTTGACTGTATATTACCTTTAAAATTTGTGCAAAATTTCAAACAAGAAAGATTGACTGCTGGACTCCCGGTAATAATGTTGAAATTGACTAGACAAGACTAAGAAAGGAGTATGAGATAAGATATGTATATAATGTATATTTTTAAGCCCAATAATATGCCTTGCTTGTTCAAAATGATAAATTTCAGAAATATAAGAATCGTGTTAACTTTCACCTCTTATTTATGCTCTATTTATGCTCCATGTACAAAACTAGAAAAATCTGATGAACATCCTTTGAATACAGGGCAAAACAAGTGATAGATAGACATTGGATTCCCATTAATTGATAATTTTTTATCAAATGGCACTATCATGCAGAAAATGAGCTGTATTGTAAAACGATGCTAATGTATACCTATAGCGAATCATCAGCTATTTCATTGACAAAAATGAAAAAATTACATCTATATAGCAGCATTTGTATCGAAAAATTAACATTTTGACCTCATCATGCAGCAAATGAGCAGAATTGTGAAGAAACTTTGGGATCAAATATTATGCTTTACTAATCTTTATCATTGTAGAAAATTTCAAGTGGATTGGAACTCTGTAGCATGATATATCTTGCGAAATATAAATTCCGCACAAAATTGACTTTTTGACCTCAAATTGCCGGCAAACAAGAATTTTTGGAATGATGACACTTATGCCAGTTTAACGACTTTATTTGCTTCTAGCTTTGTGCAAAAAATAAAAAAAAGTTAATGAAGGGATCTGGAGATATCCTGGAAAATAGTGATTTTTGGGCAAATTTTGACCTTTTGACCCCAGTTTCGGGTAATTAAGAATTTTTGTCAAAAATCCAGCTCTGTCACTTTGAATAACTTATGACCCACTAAGTTCATGCAAAATATCAGAAAAAACTGATGAACGGTTTCTGAGGAAACTGTGTTACGGACAGACGCACGTAAGTACAGACGGACGGACCTGAATTTATAGGATCACTTTCACAAAAGCCGGGGATCCAATAACCATTTTTGGCTCGAATTTGCCTCGCTTGCCCAAAACAAGAATTTTTGGAAATATAGGAATAGAGTAATTTTTTACCACTTATTATGTTCTAGCTTCGTGCAAAAAACTAGAAAAATCTGAACAACGGATTCCATGGAAACAAGAATCTTCCTAAAAAATCTGACCCTGTCACTTTTCTTAATTTAGGATACTTTTACTTCATGCAAAATATCAATGAAAATGGATGATTGGTTCTTGAGTTAGCTTGGTTACGTAACAAATTTTGACCTTTTGGCTCTAATTACCTACAAACAAGAATTTTTAGAAATATCACACGACATTTCAGTTTATGTCAGTTTATAACTTATACTTCTAGTCAGTTTATAACTTATACTTCTCGTATGAACGGATCTTGAGATATATTGAAAAATGATCCATTTAGACCTAAATTTGACCTTTTGACCCTGTTTCCATGGAAACAAGAATTTTTCTAAAAAATCCGGCTTTGTCACTTTTCTACATTCATGACCCTTTAACTTCATGCAAAAAATCAGAAAAATATGATAAACGGTTCCTGAGATCAATGCGTTCAGTACAGACGGACGGACGAAAGGACGGATGGACAAGCCTGAATTTATAGGACTCCTTTCGGCAAAGCCAGGAGTCCAATAAAAAGTATTTTTCATAACTTTTAAACCTCTTTCATATGAGACTAACTTGTCAAAACAGTGTAGGATCCGATATAGGGCAAAATGTCTATTTTGCACCCAAATTTGCCTCGCTTACCAAAACAAGAATTTTCGTCAATATAGGAATAGTGCAATTTTTTACCTCTTATTATGTTCTAGCTTCATGCAAAAAACTAGAAAAATCTAATGAACAGATCTTAAGATATAGGGCTATAAGGGCTTAGGGTTTAAGATATAATATATATGTCTATTTTGGGCACAAATTTGCCCAATTTATCCAGATTCGGGCGAACAAGAATTTTCGAAAAAAATCCACCATAGTTTAGCATTTATCGATGTCTAATATCATAGAAAGGCAGAAGAAAAACAACTGGACGGAACCTACACCAGAATGCTTAGAATGGTCATGAACATATCTTGGAAGGATAAAGTGACATATAAGGCTCTCTATGGTAACCTCGAGAGAGTTTCGGCAACAATAAGACGACGCAGACTAGCATTAGCTGGACATACCTTCAGGGACAAGAGTTCTTCTGCACACAAGATACTAACTTGGATACCAACGCATGGAGGAAGAACAAGAGGAAGACAACCAACAAACTGTTGATACGCTGCTAAGAGAAACCGATCTAGAGAACGTGAAAGAGCTGGAAAGCTGCATGGAGGACAGAGTTGTGTGGAGACAGAGATCATCCCGACAGATGTCGACAGGAAGTAAGAAGTAAGTAATATCATACAAAAAATCAGAAAACACTAATGAAGCAATTCTGAGAAATCAATGGACGAACGAACGGACGGACGGGACTGAATTTATAGGACTCCAAAAAAGTAATGATCAGATTTTGAGATATTTGAAAAATGTCAATTTTTGGGCCAAAATTTACCTTTTAAGCCCATATCCAGGACCACAAGAATTTTCAAAAAAATTTGACTCCTCGACTTTTCATCATTCATGACCCTTAAACTTTATGCAAAAAATCAGAGAAAACTGATAAACGGTTCCAGAATTGCAATAAATTCTGCAATAAATTTGACCTTTTGACCCCAGTTACCCGCAAACAAGAATTTTGGGAATACTGGCACTTATGCCAGTTTTAAGTTTTGATTTAGTTCTAACGTTGTGTAAAAAATGAAAAAAAAGTAATGAAGGGATCTTGAGATGTTATGAAAAATGTTGATTTTTGGGCCAATTTTGACCTTTCGACCCCAATTTTAGGACAATAAGAATTTTCAAAAAGAATCGGGCATGGTCACTTTTTTTCATTTATGACCCTATAACTTCATGCAAAAAATCAGAAAAAACTAATGAAAGGATTCTGAGAAAAAACATGTTACAGACAGACAGAGGAACGAACGAAGCTGAATTTTAAAGCATATCCGGGAGTCCAATACAATACTTTCCAAATAGACCTATCTGTTATATGTGTAGTTTATATGTGTGTTTGCTAATAGTGGAATTCCTTTCCTTTTTTAATGACGGGAAAATTGTATTTTAAGAATGGTTGGTATCTCAAACAGAAATATTAAAGGAAGAAAAGTGAAAGAATGAAAACTTCATTCATGACCTTATGACTTCATGCCAAAAATCAATGAAAACAAATGAACGGTTTCTGAGAAAAAGGTGACCTATCTGTTATATGTGTGTTTTCTAATAGTGGAATTCCTTTGTTTTTTTTAATTACGGGAAAATTGTATTTTAAGAATAGTTGGTATCTCAAACAGAAATATTAAAGGAAGAAAAGTAAAAGGATGAAAACGAAACATTTTTCTAAAATACTTCCCATACCTAATTCACATTTCACTCTTGTTTTTGTATCGAGATATGAAAATATTTCTAGGATAACATCATTGCAAAGTTGATTGATATTACAATCCATGCTAGAACAATTTAAATTACCACAATATAAGAGTAATATTAACAAAGCTCAGTTAAAAACAGACGCTGAAAATCAATGTTTAGATTTTGAGACTTTTTATTTAGGTTATGAGCATAAAAACAGATGAATTCCAATAACTATGTAACGTGTTTTTTTCGATGATAAAGAGACTAAATTTCGATGAAGAGCCTATTTGTAAAAATTGAAAATTTCACAGAATTAGGAAGATAATAGATTCCAAATCCGGAAAAACTTTCGCTATCATTTGAAGCAAGTGATAGATAGACATTTGATCCCCTGCAACTGATATTTTTGGCACTATCATGCAGCAAATGAGCAGCAATAATGCAAATCTAATGTATACCTATAGTGAATTATCATCTCTTTCATTGATGAAAATTAACATTTTGACCTCATCATGCAGCAAATGAGGAGAATTATAACGAAAACGTAGGATCAAATATTACGCTTTACTAATCTTACTGTAGCATGAGATATCATGCGATAATATCAATTCTGCACAAAAATTTGACTTTTTGACCTCAAATCGCACAAATGATGACACTTATGCCAGTTTAAAGCCTTTATCTCTAGCTTTGTGCAAAAAATAAAAAAACATTAATGAAGGGATTTGGAGATATCTTGAAAAATAGTGATTTTCGGGCTAATTTTGACCCTTTGACCCTAATTTCGGGTAAATAAGAATTTTTGTTGAAAATTCGGCTCTGTCACTTTTCTTTAATTATGGCAAAATGATCAGAAAAAATGCAAAATAATCAGAAAAAACTAATGAGAGGTTTCTGAGATCTGACTGTTAAATACGGACGTACGGATATACGGAGCTGAATTTATAGGATCCCGTCGGCAAAGCTGGGGATCCAAAAAGAAAATCGTCTTGAGTTGAAAACATGATTCTCACCAAAAATCTTGATTCTTGTCCTTTTTACTGTCTAAGAAAAATGATGTTGCATCCTAAAAAATAACAAGAAATATTGGCTGTTTGACTCCTGGTAATAATTTTTAAGTTAGCTAAACAAGCCTTAAAAAGCAATATAATAATTCGATAATTCGAAACATATCAAACATAAGACAAAAAAAGAGACTTGAGCAATTTACAAGT
Organism: Sarsia tubulosa; assembly: GCA_036873855.1. Classification (NCBI taxonomy): domain Eukaryota; kingdom Metazoa; phylum Cnidaria; class Hydrozoa; order Anthoathecata; family Corynidae; genus Sarsia; species Sarsia tubulosa. The sequence goes on from JAYJMI010722052.1 coordinate 4,904, forward strand.
TGACCAAAAAATTAATCCCAACTGAAACTTTTAGAAATGAAAGATTACCACTTCCTAAGTATCCTGTTAAAATTTGAGCAACTTTCTACATACAGTTTTTGAAATATTTGCATTTAAAATTCGCTAATCAATACGAATCAAGAACCAAGAATACTAAGTTTAAATTTGTTTCACAAAAACGGTCTCACTTGAAGTTGTACCGTTAATTTCGCATGGATAATCATTCTAAGTTTTAGGTTAAAAACATTTCCTACGATTTTCATTTTCATATCGTTAAAAAGTATACAAAAGTAAATTTGATACAAAAGTTATTTATTTAAGATTTACGGAACGAAATTTGTCATCACAGAATTCATCCTCCGAAATTAAACCGGGAAGTTATGTAGTATCCAACAACTTTTTTTTTACTGCGTTTTTCTCTTTAAAAGTAAGGAAATTAATCTTATGTACGATACACTGTAGTGCATAGCGTACACGTTTCACAATTATAAGATATTTTTCTAGGTGTTAAAAAAATGTTTTTTAGCATGACGAAAAGAATGTTTTTAGCTTGATCATAAAAACGTGTTTTTAGCTCGCTCATAAAAACGTGTTCCTATTTATAAAGCGTGTTTTTAGGATAGTTACAAAAATGTGTTTTTATTTTAGTAGTGCGATATTAGAAACGTGCTTTTTAAAAAACTTTCTTATTTCAGTCTGTGTTTTTAGCTGAAAGAAAACGTGTTTTTAAGTTACAGGAAACACGGATTAAAAACATGGCTGTGTTTTTAACAGTGTGTTTTTTTGAGTAAGGCCCTTTTCCTAGAGACAGTCACATATGGGATAAGATACATAGCAAAATGCACATTTTTAAGGCAAATATGCTTGCCCAAAATAATAAATTTGAGAAATATAATTGTGTTATTTTTACATCTTATTATGCTCTAACAACATGTATAAAACTAGAAAATCTAAGGAACAGATCTTGAGATATGAGGCAAATTTGCCTATCTTGCCCAAAAAAGAATTTTCAGAAATATAGAATCACTGTCATTTTTTACCTCTTATTATCTTCTAGCATCATGTAAAAATGGATGTCTAAAATTATGCAAAAAATCAGGAAAAACTAATGAAGCAATTCTGAAAAATCAAAGGACAGACGGACCAGACTGAATTTATAGGATTCAGTCGGCAAAGCAGAGAGTCCAATAAATGCTGGTCAATGGTAAGGAGGACATGTTCAATGGTCATTAAATTACCTGTTGATTGTTATAATAATAGCAACTATCATACTTTTTTAAATAACTTTTTTTATATAATAAAATTCTCACAACTTTTTTCTTAATCCCTAGTTTCAGATAATTTTCTACAGCAATCCTTCAAACTTATAAGCTATTCATCAAAATCAACTTCATCAATGTGTTGATATCAATATTATCAATATAAAATCAATACGAATTAAGAAAATAGTATTGTTACTTTTGAACCAGTATAAGGTTTTTATGTGTAGAAGGTCTTATTGTTATAGCATTATATTATAGCTTATGAAGAGGTAAATTTAATATTCACCTGCAATCTTTGCTGAGAATCAACAGCATTTGGGTTTTCAACTGGTTGTCCTAACAAAAAAATGTGTTACAGAATGAATTAACAATATAAAACACAACAACTTTTACCAAGTTAAAAATCTAGAGTACTGAAATTTTTCACTGAATATCTTCCAAAGGCCAACTAATAACTGCTATAAATAATAGTGCTCTAACTAATAAGTGCTATAAATAATAGTGCTCTAACTAATAAGTGCTGTTAATAAAATATACTTGTGAGCATTTTATGACATGATTCTGGGATTCACAATAAAGTATGATATTTGGCACAGTTTTCAAGATGATTCTCCTTCAAAATTTCTATGTTGCCCAATTTTCTATCAAGTTTTTTTTGGTAGAAAATCATCCCACTAACAAACTTTACACATAATCTAAAATATAATAAACAATTTAGTAGCATACCTCTCTTTTGTTTGCAGGGTTTTAAAACATTTAACAATCTAAAACAACAAGTGGTAGATAGGCATTGGATCCTGGCAATTCATATTTTTAATCAAATGACAGTATCATACATAAAATGAGCAGTAATGTAAAACATCGAAATGTATAGCTATAGCTCTTTCATTGCTGAAAACACAAAAATTACATCTTTGTACAGCATTTGTATCGAAAAATTAATATTTTGACCTCTACATGCAGCAAATGAGCAGAATTAGAAAGAAACTGTAGGATCAAATATTACGCTTTACTAATCTCTATCACTGTACAAAATTTCAAGTTAATTACAACTCTGCAGCATTTGACTTTTTGACCTCAAATTGCCGGCAAACAAGAATTTTCGGAATAATGACACTTATGCCAGTTTAAAGCATTTATTTGCCTCTAGCTTTGTACCAAAAATAAAAAAAAGTTAATGAAGGAATCTGGAGATATATTGAAAAATAGTGATTTTTGGGCTAATTTTTACCCTTTGACCCTAATTTCATGTAAATAAGAATTTTGGTCAAAAAACCGGCTCTGTCACTTTGAATAACTTATGACCCACTAACTTAATGCAAAAAATCAGAAAAAACTGATGCATGATTTCCGAGGAAACTGTGTTACAGATGTACGTACGTACAGACAGACAGAGTTGAAAAAGTTGGCAAAGCCGGGGATCCAAAGATTGATTTTATTAACAATGAACGTTGACAAAAGGGATGCATAAAGATAATTGCATTTTCGATTCAAAATGACCTTTGATCTTGTTTTCATGGCAATTTGTAAAAATAGGAGCATGAAACATGTTATATTGAATAGTTGATCAATTACTTTCATAAATACAATGCACTGCTAACTGACAACATTTGTTTGTTTTGAAGACAAATAACTACAAGCATTTTATTGCTTAGGTGAACACAACATTTACTTAGTGTTATTGCGTGGAAAAGCAACAATTCTTTAAAAACGTTTTAAACTGTACCTTCCATGTAGTTTCAATTCACATTTCTTTCCCATAATTGCACGTTGAGCTTCAAATGGACTACTGAAGATAACAAATCCAAACCTATAAAATAAATATAAAATATTTAAGTTTTGCTACTCGACAGTTGTATTTGAGGGCTTGTGGTGATGCAACAAACAAACGAACAAACAAAAGAAATGAACTTGAAAAATCTAAACTGACTATCTATCTTTGTTGTTTTTGTCATAATAAAAATTATTGTAAAGATTAGATTAGATTAGAAAGTTAAATTAGATTAGATTATTGTTAAGATATGATTAGAACCAATTTATACCACTCAAAATATGTTCTATAATTATTGTAACACTTTAATGGGAGAAAATTTTGCGGGGAGAGACTTTGTATGTAAAACTAAAAATACTTTAAAAACTCAGCTCTAAAAGGTACATTACCGCAAAAAAAATTAATAGGCTAATAGAAATATCATTTTAGTAAAATCTGAAAATATCTTTCCACAAATCCTTTTTGTTCTCTAGTTATGGCTCAACAAATTCCTATTTTATAACTGTAATTTAGAATTTTTCATTGTTCTTTTCTATGCTCAAATATAGGATTTACGGATCGCATAACTTTTGAATGATATCGAATTTTTCAATGCGGTTTTCAGTTCCTGTCCTAAAATTAGCCGATTTTTCACACAAAAGAACAAACAAAAATTTGCGGTAATGTACCATTAAGCTTATTTTATATTGGAAAAGTACATGACATTAAAAGAGAAAAAAAGAGAGAAAAGAGATGACATTACGAACCGCGAAAGTATATCCATGCGAAATATATAATAATTGCCAAATGCGAATGTTTCTTCTTGCGAAAGTTTCTCTCAATAAAGTACAGTACAATAAGATGTTTTTGTACCAAAATTTGCCTTATGTATTTATTTTTGCAACTTTGTTTCAATAAAAAAACAGGCTCTGTCTCGTTGAAGATGAAGATGCCTATCCTATCATTTTTAGAAAAAACTTATGAGGCAATTACAAAGACATAGGTTCCTGTTGGTAAAGTCGGAAATCAAATAAAAAATAATCATACAACATAAAAATGATATTACATCCAATAAATATTTATTACCTACCCTTTAGAACGTTTCGTCTTTCTATCTTTCATTATAGTCACCCGGAGCACTTTACCAAAATAATCAAAAAAATCCCACAATTCTCTTTGTCTTACCTTATAAGGTAAATTGTTCACAAAGACTTTACAAGAATTGGTGTCTAACTTATTTTTATCTGAACAAAACTCCAGAACTTTGTCGGATATACATAAGTTTGTTAGATCAAAATTATTGTCTTGAGAATTAGTACTTGAGTCTTGTGAATTTATATCTAAAGCTTTTCCATTCTGTAAATTACTGTTCTGTAAACTATCAAAATCCACATCGAATTCAGGTTTGTATAAAAGCATTAAAAAACATCTTTTATTAAATTTTGTTTGACTAATTTTAATTTTCATATATCGTAATATTTGTAGCAAGCCTTCTGATTGGCTGTAGAAATTAAGATTTTTTAATCGATTCATAATAATTTGGTTTCTTGCATGAACTATAGTTAACATTTTCATTGTGAAGTAGTTGTTACTAGAGATATAAAATAATAGAAATTAAAATATTCGCTTCAAAACATACCAATTCACATCACTAATTCTATCTGAAGAAAATTCCCTCTTCATTTAATAACAGTTTCACATAAACAAAACTTCAGAAGAATGAAAATAACACGTATGCATTTATATGCCAGACGTGCTTAACAGCTATACAATAGCAGTTTTAAGTTTGATTTTTAAGGTATAATTAATAATACCAAGACTTTTATTTGAAAAATCTCTTTCTTTACAAGATGTTGAGTTAGCTGGGGTTATAGGTGGGGTCACTAAGTCCCAAAGATGCAGCTGGATAGCCACACCCCTTTCCTTTGGCAATCATAATAGCAAACAAATCATCAGTTCTGCCCCCTGATATTATTATTATTACTTGTTCTGGGAAAACTTGACATTGACATTCGTGAGACTAAAGACAATCAGACTTTGTTTATTATGAAAAAACAATGATAAGATCTTGAGATCTTTTATACCAAATTATTTCAAACGTGTTTCCAAACAGTTTAGAATTCTGACAAAAAATACTGATTATCAGAAAGATATGTAAAAATGCAACCTGAGAAAATCAGTTATGCAATAAATTCGGACCTAGTTATCCTAGTCGCTCCCTTTGATCCCTGTTTCAGAAGAACAAGAATTTTCGGTAACATGATAACTATTCCAGAAACCATTGTTTACTAAACTTAAAAAACAGCTCAAGCCTGGGTAAATCAGAGCCATGTATTCGATAAACTAGTTTAAACCTAGGACAATAAGCCATAACAGGAATACTATATAAGAACAGGATCAAAATATAGGATAGAAAAATTAATCTTTTATAAATCTAGATAACAAAATTACAAAAATATATACTACATACAGTAGAATTCACTCATTTATGTACATAAAAAACCTCAACATAATGTTATAGTTATTATTTAAAATATATTCTAGATCTTTTAATATTTAAGAATGTCCTAGTATATCTAAATCATTTTGTCATAATTTGTTTATTGTTTCCAACATAATTATATATATTTAGTGTATTTATAATTACTAATATAGCAGGCAATATAATACCCAATAACCTTCAAAATACAGGAATAAATTGGAAAACAGTTGGCAAAATATATTTTACTGCCTGGTCTCTTAACTGGCTTGTCCTACTTTTGCTAACTGTAGTGGGCTGAAATATCATTTATCACACGCAAGATGTGCAATATTGATATTTCCATCCTGCTGAGCAATGGAATGAGTTCTTTTTTAAGTTATTTAAACATCATTCAAACGTTCAAAAGGTTCTTTGATGTGAACAAAGAAAAAGAAATTTAAAAAAAGTAAAGATATAACAACAACAAACACAGATGTGTTAATATAGAATGATAAAAAAATTGATTAGAGAATGCTTTATCTTAATTCAATGTGTAGTACTGTATTATGTAGAAAGAGAAACATCAGCGGGTCTGCTCATAAGAAATTTGATCAATTTAAAGGCTGAAATAAAGCTGAGTCTGCTATGGTATCTTTAGAACCGCCGTCAGTGCAGTTGTATGTAGGGCTAATTCAAACTTAGATGGCACAAATGGGAGCTTTTATTAGTTCAAAACACTTACAAAGTAGCTATGGCCTCTTTTCTGATCAATCAGGTAAAACATCAAAACTTAGTTCCTTCCTTACTTACTTCCTTATGTGCTATTACAGTTAAATTCTAATAAAAGTGTAATTTATGGGGTGTTATCAAGGTGTGGCAGTATGATCTCACGCCATTCAATGCCTGAATGATGCTAAATATAAATATGTTGTTTTCGCATGCTTTTCTATCTTGAGCAAAATTCATAATAATAATTTATAATTTAGATCTTCTATAAAAATATGATAAAAATATGATAATAATCAAGAAGTCCTATCCCTTAATAACTGTTTCATCACTTGTTTAGTAATACTTTTCATAATATAAGTTGCAATGTCAATCTTAAACAATACATAAATTTCGTGTGAAGATGTCTGTAGAGCAAAACATTTATATTTGTTAGTACAGCTATACCTCTGTAATACTTTATGAGGTAATTCCTCACTAGAGAAATCTTCCGAGGAAGTTCTATAAAATCCTATAAGTGCTTCTTTTCGTTTGTTTACGTTTGACATATAATCTTGATCAGCTCCTGTCATATTTCCATGAGGGTAAAACGAACTTAAACATTTTCCTTCTCTTGTATTTAAAAGTATATAAGCTAAGACATTATCATCCAATCTAATATCAGAAGTTATATCTCTTGGGTACGACGATAAACAAGTTTGCAATGCTGAGGTTATATTTCCCCAGTATTTCTTAACATATTTTGTAGTTATAGCTTGTAGAGAAGGTTGTGGGCCACATACTAATGCGACGTGGATGTTTTCTATTAATTTTATAATAACCAATCGATGAGGTATCGTAGGGCTACCATTAGGTAGATATATCGGTATATCACATGAGGTGGAGTGCAATGTTTGATTGATGCATAATATTAAAAATGTTTCAATTGCTTGTAATTCCCAGAATTGATCTGTAGCAACCACTACTTTACCATGTACTAATAAACACGCAAACTCACTTTCACACTCGTCAGTAAATGCGTTAAGGTATTGTAATAATAAATTCGTATTTTGAGTTAATATAATATCAGTCATTTGCGTAATATTTCCTATCAATAAATCTGGAGTTATATATGTTGCTATTAGTGGGAATGATAGTTTGACTTTACGTTTTAATTTCTCAATATTTGTTGTTATTGTTTTAAATTCATTTTCACCACAACACATTATAAGACAATTGTATATATTATCCAAAATGCATTGCAAAGAATTTTTTGTACATTTCGTATCAAATAATACAAATATTAATTTTATTTGAGCATATTCTTTCCAAAACACTTGTGAGTTTTCAGTTTTTGTAAAATCTAGTATAACGTCAGTACCCTGAGTAAACATGTGTACAGCATTTAATGAGCCAATGTATGAAAAGGGCAAATTAGGTACATCACCATGACTACGTGTGAATATAGGTATTCCATCAAGAGTTAAACATAATAAATAATACTTTTTTAAGTTATCAGTAGGAGATTTCTGTACAGTCTCCATTACCATTTTATTTTGTAATTGAATCTATAAGAAAAAAAAAAAAAAAATTATATAAATTTCTAATATGTTTATCTCCCAATTGTAGCAGCGTGCAGTAAAACAAAACAAAAAGGCTTGAGCTTTTTAACACCCTACAAAAGATGAGCTTTTTAACACCCTACAAAAGATGAGCTTTTTAACACCCTACATAGATTGAGCTTTTTGACACCCTACAAAGGTTCAGGTTTTTAACACCCTATATAGGTTGAACTTTTTAACACCCTACAAAGATTGAACTATTAATTTAGTACTATCCATAGCCTGAATCAAATGAAAGAAAAGCTACTTAAATAATATATATTTTTTCTATATCTAAAAAATTGATTTATAAAATATTTTCCACAATGAAAAATAATATACTGAAAAAACAGTTACAAAGAATTACATTTATGACCTTTATAAAATACTGGAAATACTAAAACAGAAGAAACAAGTAATGATAGATAGGCATTGGATCTCCAGTAACTAAAACCATGTTTACTCAATTTTACTTATAAATTACCATACAGAAAATGAGCTGTAGAACAATGCAAATGTAAACGTATGGCAAATCATTAAAGGGATTCCCTACTGTTTTGACAAAGGAGGAGGAGTTTTAGTATTTGCAGCATGTGACTTCAATATGATTTCTATGACGTCACGATTTGAAAGCATTGCTTCTGAAAATAATAAATTTGAGATATCTCTGGAAG